>DWJG01000020.1:0-13883 GCA_018248795.1 Ectomis octomaculata | reverse complement strand
AATGGGTTGTGATGATGATGATGATGATGATTGTGTGTTTGTATCTAGAAAGAGTGTGCAGTCGTAATCTGGTAAAGAATGCATGGAGTAGGAACGTATCACATTATGCAGTCTGTGTCAATATTCTATATTGTGAGGAATGTATGGGTACCCCAGAATATCGGGCCTTCTTGTAAAAATGTATGTAGTATGGCTAGATATTTTATTTGCAACGTGATGGGATTATGTGTGTTAGTTGTATATTAGGATATCGTGTGTGTAATGCATTTCGTGTTCGATATTTTTAGGTGTTGGCCTAAGCGTGTTGCATAATTTAATTCTGCGTGTCAAATGCACATATTTGACTTAGTCAGCTGAGAGATAAGAGAGGGGGTAGGATAAAGAAGGAATTAAACTTTTAGTGTAACATACATGTTAAACTAGTTTTTCTAACAGTTTGTCTTTGGTTTGTGCGTGAACTTTAAATGTAGGAATTTAATATGTGTGTGATAAATTATGTATGCATGCATGTATTTTACCGACGGATTCTTTCTTCCGGTCTACCTTGGCCTAAGAGACACTTAAAGCCGATTAAGAAAGTAATTCATTGATATTTTCTACTGTGATTCTCGTTGAGTGTATTTACGTAAATTGTAATGACTAAGAAATTCTTGAATTTTTTAATACATCCATACAAATGTATGTATGTGCGTATGTGTATGTACGTGTGTGTGTATGCGTGTGCGTGTGTATCTGCGTGCGTGCGTGTGCGCGTGTGTTCACTCACGGGACTAGAGGGCGGTCGCGGCCAGGCGGAGGGCGACCCTTCGTAGTCCTCGTGCACGGAGGAGTGGCTGCCGCCGCCGGGCGACGGCGACGGCGCCGCGCTGCCCGCGCCGTACTCCTTGCGAGTGCTCTTCGGCGTGCCGCATTGCTCCTCGCCGGACGCTGGAAATATTTCATACACAATGTTTCCATTTAATGTACGTATTTACGAATCTTAATTATATTTTCTTATTGGTTGTCAATCAATATTTAAGTACCTTAATAGAAGTATACTTCTTTATACGAATCTTAATATTATTAATAAGAAACAACTATTAAACATTTTTACAGATTTTATGCTATGTAAGCCCATCCGTAAGTCCTATACAGAACATAATAGTCGTTTTAATTTGACCCTAAATTGTTCTTTACAAATATGCGAAATCCACCTTTCATAACATTAAAAGCGTGTTACATTGCTAAACGTACTCTGCAGCATCCAACGCAACGTCGGGAGCGGTAGTAACGAACGCCACTCTGAACGTAAAGAAGCAGTCCCTTTATATATATTATGACTATACATAGTGGCTGAAATATTGCAAATTGTACTTTGCTGCGAGCCCTCGTCCAACGCACCACCATCCATGGTAACGGGCGTAGTGGCAAAGGTCGTGGAGTCGTTGTACTGCATCACGCCCATGTTATAGATTCCCCACTAAAGAAGTCCTCAACTAACTGCATCGGCGTGACCGAAGACCGTGTATTACCCGTATATGTGAACCAACTCACCCATTGCCGAGTGTACTCTTTATTCCAGCTCGTCTTTGAGGTCGGCAACAACGTGTAGAAGCGCGAGCGTGGCTGAATTGTTTGTACCTTATGGGTATATAGGTACGTGTAGTTACATACCTACTACATACACGTACTACGTACATACTAATCCAGTAATACAGGTACCTATACATATAGGTACTTGTAGGTATGTATAGAAACGTGTAGGTATATATACGTACCAGCCGAGGCATTGCTGAGCGTACTCTGCTGCGATCCCTCGTCGAGCGCGCCGTCGGGTCCGGTGGTGACGAGCGCGGTGGCGGGCGCCGCGGGGCCGTTGTCGTGCGCCTCGCCCGGCGCCGTGGGCGGCGGCATCGAGTCACCCGGAGGGCCCATGTGCCGCGGCTGTTGAGGCTGCGTACGTAACCATCGACATTCAATAAAATAACATTAATAAATCAACTAATTTTGGGGACAAGGGCTATAAAGTTGACAAGCGCTATCAATAAGTCAACAAATTTTGAAGTTTAAGGCTATAGAGAAATTCATAGGATCGTACCGTAGAAAAACTATGTAAATATTAGTTTGCAATGTATTTCAATCGGAGAGATGTAGCCATTCGGGTCTTTATTGGGTAGCAACGCCTCTATAGTTTATCCGCAGGTACAAATTTGATTGAAACACTAAGATTGTACCAAACAATATTGATGTGTACAGATATCCCCGAACGGCGCTAACTACTTATCATTTACACGGAGTACTTGTTTGTTCCTTTTTCATACTGTACAATAATGAACTAAACAATTTATTGTCTCACACTACTATTCCTCCTGCATCCACGTGCAAAGCACACAAAAACAATCTCCACGTGTCGGACCGATAAGTTGACTGTTGCGTCAGACCGGTCTCGGATGACAAGCCGATAAGAAATTATAAATAATAAGTTGCAGTACAGGATCAAAGCGTTAGTAATTTGTTTTATATCTATAAAATTCTCACTCGTGAGACTTGTTTTCATGAGGAGATCATCAATAAAACTTTAGACACAAACCTTCAACGGCGGATAATGTTGCGACGGGTGCGGCGGCGGCGTCGGCCTGTAACCGCCGTACGGGTACGGATGGTGGTTCCGCGGCTGATACACGTACGGCTGGGGCGGATAGTGGGGCGGTTTGTAGCCGCCGTGGTGCGGGTACGGTTGCGGCAACATCGCGGCGGGCGGCGGCGCAGCGGACGGCGCGGGCCCCGGACCGCCCGGCCGCGACGTCGGCCCGCTGCCGTCCGACAGCGACGACGACGGCCGCGGTGGCATCGGTACGTTCTGCGTGCCTGCAATGTTGACATAACATTGTGTTTATTTACATTAAAGTAGTGTCACTTAATATTGAAGTACACTCAATTCGCTGCTGCGCCCTAAACATTTTTTTATAAATCCAAATTTCTAAACACACGTTAGATTTGTTACCAATTATCATAATAACATAAAAGTTATTATTGCTAAAACAAAGTGTACCTTTGTGTGTAGCAGTGGTGCTACTGGTAAAAACTTCAAACAGCAACAGCATATAATGATAATTAATAAATCATAAAATCGAAGATAAGATAAGATAATAATCTTAAACACGCGAAACTCTAAAATTGACCTGCGTGTGATTGCCATCTGACAATATTTCAAACAAATTACAGTAACTTTGAACTCTGTAAAACTTGAACAAACCTTCCGCAATCTAACTTTGCATTTAAGTCTGCAGTCCGTTTCAATCGGATTACCGTTCCATAATTCAATTTATAACCATCTAACTCTTTACCAATTTAAGACAATTACAATATCGGATAGATCAAAAAGGCATTAAGTCTATCTCGGGGACTTCGAAACAGTGCGGTGAGCGGTTACACAGCCAGATTTGTGAATAAAGGGGGTGCGATGGCCTTAGCTATTCAAAACGTAGTAGAGCCCGCACTTGAATTAAATTGTATTCGAGAGTGCAAGCGGCAAATGTTTCCGTGTGCCGTTGTGTGTGATCGATCCGAGCGGGGTGCTCGGCGCTCTTCCTCGCACACACAATTTGAATAATACAGTTAACGAGGGCTCGCCTAAGCCGGGCGCGCATCAATCGAGAGGGCGGGAGACGCACCCGATCACTTTCGTTTTCCGTCTGCACGTGAGCCGCATACACCGCTTGCCTGCGAATTCTCACTGCACTTTATTGCGTCCGTATATGTGCATACGACATGCACGCAACACATTGACCGAGGCCGAGATACGAACGCCAGTGATTTGCGACGACGAAAGTGGTATTGCAGCTTTTATGTAGGTCGATTTGGACTCACTTATGCAGTTATGTTAGTATTACGCGAAACGTAATACAGTCTACTGTCACGGTGGCGGAACGAAAATAGGAAGTGGGCACTTGAGATAACAATGTAAGTTTTACACCTGCAGCTGCGAGGACGAACGGTCATTTAATATTTAAGTAAAGTGCGGACGACAAATGACGAGGGCGTCTCTTTAATCACATCACTGGGCTATTATCGAGGCATTATATTGTGTCGGCGATCAGACAGCCCGCAGACGGCGGGGCGCCGGTGAATCATAGATAACAGCGTTGTTCCATACGCGCCCACCTATATAAAATATGTCCATTTGTTTACGGCGACCATTAATGACTACAGAGACACTACACCGGTGTCCGGTCGGATAAGGGACGTAGACTCGTAAAAAGGATCTTTATGATTGTTAGATAGCAGCGACGTATATGGTGTGTCGAACCAAACCAAATGTGTCTTACGTATAAACTGAACTTTCGAGACACTGTTATACGTAAATGTAGCAATGTAAAATGATACAAAATACATATGCGACGAACATATAACCTCCTTTTGAAGTCGGTTAAAAACTTATTAGTAAATACTCTATGATATATGAAATGAAATGCATCATTTTCGTTATGCATTCAATATAATATGCAACATTACTTCTAAAATATAACATACTAGCATTCCGCCCGTGGCTTCGCTGGCGTGGGGTGCAGTTTTGGCATTTCGTTTTCTTCCACTAAAACATAGTCTATGTTATTAAGTGATAACATAGCATTGTATTGGTGCAAAAATTTCTAAAATTGGTCGAGTTGCTTTTGAGTTTACTCATTCAAAATAAACAAAAAATCAATTTTGCCTCTTTATAATATTATTAGTATAGATTAATATCATACGTAGGCCGCACTTACACACTATTTCACGAACGACACAACATGATGATAACATAAATTTAAAATGATTCTCATTATCGGCTTAATCTATATGTATCTATCTATTTGTCGATGGCACATTGCTAAAATAATCAATTATTTATTATTACTACAAAGGCAGATTTATTTATCATTCAGTATCAGATTACTATAAACAACTTGCTATAAATGTAACGTTTGTATTAATTAAAACAGTAACAGCGCAAAACGGCAAATTATGCAATAGGTTACCAAAAATGCATAAACAAAAACACCGTTCCAAACGATTAACAGCACAACGGTCCATACCTACCTTCATTAAATCCAAGTGAAATGTCATTTAAATATCAATCGGAACATAAATGCGAGTACAAGTCGTGTGATTTAGCGACGGCGGCGTCGAATGCATATTTAATGGGTGGTAATGAGAGTGGTCAGTCGCAGTTGGACAAGGCGGCAGTCGTGGTGCGTAACCAGCTCTGTCAAGGGCAGCGCCCGTCACCGCGCGGCCCGCCCCGGTTGGTCCGCCGAGGTCTTTACTTTCCCACCTTACCGATACAATCCACTTCGATTCTCGTAATGACCACGTTATATTGAAAATTGAATTGCAAATTGGACACGACGTTTTCAATATTACAGAATGTTATCATTTCAGTGTCGAATCGAAAATGCAAAGGTAAAGGCTACGTTCGCATTTTAATCATCTAGATAAAACAAATACTCATATATATTTGAATTTGAAATTTGAGTTTCGTCTGGAAATAAACCAACGAATAATTATTTATCGAATATTTTCCACACACCGCAAACCGCAGGAGAGAAACGAACCTCACCGTCTTGTAAACCGCGAAACTAATTGTTAGTCTAGGACTTTGGTGCGCAAACAATCAGCCGGAGCGACATACGTACCTACAGTTGATACGTAACTATGTACATTAACATTTATTTCTTGCGAGCAACGTGCAAGGCAAAAGTGGGTGATTCATCCGAGCGGCAGCCACTTAAAATTGTCGGTATCTCCGTGTCGGCGGCGCAACAGGTTAAACGAAGACATTCGCCATTTCCTGAATTTCCCGGCTTAGTCATAACGGGGCGACATGCAGTCACTGTACACGGTATCAATATCATGTATCGAGAATGCGGTAACGCGGTGCCGAGTTATGTGCGGCGAGCCACGTACCACCGGTAGCCCGACACATTCCGAGCATAATACGATCACACCGCACCCAACGCTCGCTATACGAAGCCTACACCGCAAACTAGTGTTCCGTAGCCGGCAATGAGTAGAAATTGCACCGCCATCTTGATTGATGGTTAACTATAAATCTTTAATGCCGAGTACACACAAGGCGAGTGTCTCGTGTTAAGACAGCAAGATTGCATTCAACGTATCGTCGTATCTTAGAACACTGCAGTTGTTTACACGATGCTGCACACGAGCTTACTAAGCTTAAGAACGAAACTGGAACTATTTTAAGACTAACTTCAGTTGTTTGAAACTTAAATTATATCTATAATCAGGATCCAGAAGCCCCTACCTAGTTGAAATAACTCCCGGTAACAGGAAAATCATACCAATGAAGGGGTTTCGCGCCTTAGAACATAAAATTTAAAAACTTTTGTTAAATCATAAAAGCTATACTTTTCCTACACAGATTTCACAGTTGGCGCTTAACAAATAGAAAAGTTGCTCCCTGTTAGCTCGTAAATAATAGAATTTGTAAATTCTAAACCAACGTGCAAATTGACGCCTTATTTTGTTGCAAAACAGTTGCAACCTCCAACAGCTTATCTACGATTAGAACTATCTGAAGGACCGGCCCTACAACCTACAGCCACGCTGACCCGCATTAAATCAGGTACACACGAATGCAAACAGTTTGAATATTTAATTCCGTGCGAACAGCCCGCCTTGCGTTGTAGCGGTGTTGGTGTTGCCAGTATAAACAGAACGTACGACGACAATGGCGTTAACAAGACCGGCCTAGTTGAGGTAAACTTAGGGTTGCCATCATTGTAGCAAAAACTGTACATATATATAAAATAAAACGAAAGCAAGGAAGAAAAAGGTCATCCACTAACCGCAATTTAAAATTGCATAACTACACTTTATAAATATAAAAATAAAGGTAAAAATTTTAAATCAGGATAAATTCGAACAAAACGGGACTCGTAAACACAGGAGGGCAGTTTTCGCGGGAATATTTATGGGAATAAAAAAGTCTGACGTACACTTGACGTAAAGTGTACTCATTACTACCCTAAGGACAAGCTAAAGGTAAGGTATATAAAATAAGGTAAAAATAAGGTATTGCTTTACCAAGGACAAAGATAGTACATCCCTCAAAAAACCCCGGATTTAATTTTCTATTAAACTTTAATACGATTAATTTGAACATTTTAATAATAATATATGTTTTATTACTTAGTTAATTTATTCCCTATTTTATTTGCTACCACCACCTTCGTTATATACTGACTTCTCTAAGGTTGACTGGTAGAGAATGCTTTTAGCATATTGTCTGCCTTTTGCTTCTGTACTGTTTGTATAGTGAAATAAAGATTAAATAAATTAATATTGTATTATATTTTTTGTTACTTTATCAGCATTATTTACAATCCCATCTAACTCATACTGTAGCTGTTGAGTGCAAAAGAGTAAGTTATACTTCATTAATACCTATTCTACGCTAGATACATTGGACAAAACGCGAGTATGACAACCCTACGCCGCAAGCCCAGCGTCACGACGAGTGTTTGCCGACCCATTTAAATTGATCACCGCGTACAACGCACACGTACCAAAACGCGGTTTATTTATTAAAACGTAAATGTTTTTAGGGTTCCGTAATAGTGGTCCCGTTATTACTAAGAAAACGCTGTCGATCTGTCCGTCCTTTTATTCGCCTGAAATAGGACTATATCCATAAAACCATAAAAAAATGACAAAAAATATTTCTGAATTTTTAAAGTAAGACTATAATTTAAGTTATAAGAAAATTAGTAATAGTAATATTATTATATGTAGTTATGAACATTATTTAATAGTATAGTGTAATGATACTGAACCCATCGTCTCCGTCGAGAGTCGAGAGTCCGACTACTGCTTGGCTAATAATTTTTACGTTATTGATGTACAAAATCATATCTGCAGCCCATCTGACCTCAAGTGGTCACTGCTGTACAACCATATATGTGTTTATAAGCCTCTCATAATGATGCGGTGGTAGCATGTGGATCGAATCGGCCTGTTATACCCATCACTTATACACAACATACCTATGTTATAATTTAGTAAACTGTAAAAGATACTGAAAATGATGCATTCAGCGGATGTCATTTAAAAAAAAAAAACTTGAAAGCAAGAAGCATTTATTTAAACGGTTTGTTTGGCGTGCAATGAATAGACGTTAAGTTTGAAGATGCCGTACAGAACAACCGAATCCGGGAAACGACTACTTCGTCCATAGAATGAATGCTAATGAAGTGTGATTCGATCCTCAAATATCAGTCTTAAAAACTCGATTACATTAAAAACGAACATTACTCATATAACTAAAACAAAATGCAAGAGACTTCTCGATTTACGTTTAGAACGCATAAAAAATAACACCGAAAACAACTGTATTTACTCAGCAGTCCATAAGTGGTTTGCCCCTAAACGTACGCGGCTCCCTAAAGACGCGTACACACAGCGGAGCGATGGAAATCAGTTTTTCGAAAGTTTAAAACAAAAAGAAATACTCGTGTAACTCTTGTTATGTAGAGGCTGGCTGCGTAAAACGTAATTCATTCACGACTCTAGGACCGCTGCAAATCGTAAATTCTCTTTTTAAGATCGATATACTACGTAAAGCAGTCATGTAGAAAACTACCTCAGTATTCAAATATGCAAACGAATAAAATATACACATGTTAAAAATGAATGTGCATTTTCTATAAACTTATGTGCTACGGTTCAATGATATTTGTTATTTTTTCATATTCGATAATGCGGAGAGGAAAAATTAATAAGAGAAGAGAACTGAACACGGAAAATTAAATTAAAGCAACAATTTTGTATCGATATAGCATGCGGTGAAATTAACGTAACATCATGTATACCTTTCAGAGAACAGAAAAAATTGTCAACGCTGATTTCATTAACTGTCCATATCGATGCAATATTAACTAAACCCCTACTTACGATACTTTATTTGGCTTACTTTAACTATCATTTAGTTTATAGTATTAAATCATATTGATTATTAATTTATACCAAAATAGAAGGGGTAAAAAACCATAACATACCGCAATGTCATCAAAATATCTGAATCAATATGAATACTACTATCTGCTGCGGCTGTGGCTGCTACTTAGAAAGACCTTTCAACAAGTACTACGGATACGTCCTATTCATCAGTTGATCGTTTATTACATATTTAGACAGAGGTCTCAGAAAGAAGTACGAAAAAAGATAAAGATACTTACATACAAGTTACAAAAAAAAAAACAACGCACAGCGTTCAAACAACTTCTCCCTACCAATATGCACTACTCTTAATGTGTAGGCACGACATAAAAGATAATACGCCCGTATGGCAGTGTCGTTTGTCACCGATGCGATGTTTTCGTTTGGAGCACGTTTCGTCACTGTGAAATAGCAGACCGATCAAATTCACACACTCGCCGCCGTCAAATACTGAATCAACACGATTCCATAACGGAGAGTGTTTGTGTTGTCCTAGTGTTATTTACATTTAGTTTCAACGACATAAGTTTTTAATTTGATGATATAAATTGGATATTGTTTATCGAGTTTTAGTCGTTTTACATTTAACGGCTGGAGCACACGTGAACACAGAACTAGTTGGTTATTCTTCTACTGAAGTAAACCGATTAGAAGTCTCGAATGGTGCGAAAGTGAGTGCACCAAACTGACGCGCAAAGGGTTCTTGCTCCAATGTTGTGTATGACTTTGGATTTTGGGTGTCTGTTTATTCTGCTTGGTTCATATATGTTCATAGCACTTACGACACGAGGAATCCTTATATGCGACTATGAGAGACTAGATTATTATTATTATAATTTACTTACACAGTATAGTCAATCAGTTAGGTAACATAATTACAGAAAACTACACCACTTCAGTGAATATATGGAGACAAATAAAAGGAGTTATTCTCGAGAAGAATACATTTATTTATTTTACACTTTATTGTAAAAGTTTACAAGGAGTGGACTTAATGCCTGGTGGCATTCTTTACCAGTCAACCCTGGGTGAAGGTGAGAATTCGCGGTAGGTGTAAACTAAATACAACTATGTCCAATATATCTATATCTATGTCTAATTATCTATTAAATCAAAGAATAATACAAACATCTTTGCTCCTTTGTCAGTTTAATCTGACAACACACAAAAACAATTGTTTCGTACGACGTTGTAGGCAATAAACGTTTTAACGAGCGTGTAAGTCGAAAGCGGGGTTGGCAAAGAACGTCCGTGCCATTAGCCAAGGGTGGGAACGGGGTGAATGGGATGTCGAACCCTCCGTTGACCTTGACTCTCCGAGATTTATCACTTTTCCACCGCAATCTGAATACAATTAGGCACTGGCCGGTCAACGTAACCGCAACTCAACAGGTCCCACTTTTTAAAACGTGCCTTTGTTCGATTACCTAATCTTTGTTACCTTTATTTTGTAAACAAACTTTCCCTTTCATTCAGTTTTACAAACCGTCCCAACAAACTTGAAACTTAAAGACGGTGGTACTCACTCTTCAAAGGTTTCAATGCGGCGCCTGGACCACAATGTCAATTCATTGCTATTTTAATATGTTATAACTTTGGATATTTATAGGCGGCTATGGTATTTTTACAGTGGAGACTCGATAAACGTGACTAATTGTTGTTTATAGGTATTCGGATAGATTAATACATTAAGGAAGCTTTTTGCACATTATGTCATTCTATGTAGAAAGTAAACTTACTTCGTCTGCGTACACATAATGCTAATTTTAATAATAAAACATACCGATAAAATCAATTTTCATTAAGAGATTGGACATACACAAAAAATTACATAGTCAACGAATTTTTACTTGGTTTAAGATATATGGGAACCTGTCGTGAAACAGTTTGGAAGCTGATTTTAAGGCTAGAAATATTACGAGGTTTTTTTCACTTTCGATAATTCGGATCATTGCAATTTTAATTTGCAAGTTCAGAATAATCAAGCAAAACAAGCATCCATTTGACCCGATGGCTAGTATAACTGTTTAATATTTATTACTAATAACTAGTTATAGCTACTAACTACTTACCTTTATAATATTAATAAATAATCAGTCCCTTAAATTCCTTCAGTATGTGCAAAAAATGATAATAAAATAAAAATCGAACTTCGCAACGTCCCCTAATTACTTAAACAATGCACTCTCCGTCCGACACGCATATTTATTTTTAAGCACGAGAATATCCCGACACGGGCCGCGCACATCCAAATACGTGTAGACGTGAAAGAACATCATAAATAATAAGAACGACCTCATCGATCCTCGCCTCGGAGGAAAAAAAAAATCGACATGCCACGAGAAGGATCGTTTACGTGAAAACGATCAAAACAAACATTACGACGGGATGCGAGCAAAAAGAGTTTAGTTCGTTTTTTTTACTGTTTTCAACCGAGGTCGTTGACCCGCCAAGGACACAGAGGCACGTGGCGGCTGATAGGCATTTGCGACGATAATAAATATGTATATATACACACACAAGCGCCTATAGATCACTCCGCGGTTTTCCCGTTTGTAAAGGCGAAAGGGACTAGGCTCCCTCGTAATGGATGACGATCCATAAATTTTGGTAGAGAAATTAGTCGCACCAAAACTGACTGGATGGATTTACATTTTGATACAGTGGAAAACAGAGGATTTATTGGGTCGTTTGCGAGACATTCACAAATTCTGTGCGTGCTAACATCGACTTTCATTACGTGAGTACCGCCGCCATCAATGTGCTTACATGCATTGTTACGTAAAAACGAATGAAAAATAGTGACAAGATTTTGTTTGTTTTATATATGAGCTCCCATTGACAATTGATGCTATTGTAGTTCTTGAAGTATTACTATTGTAGTAAAGTCTCACTTCAATTCATCCCATAAATGTTCAATGACACCGAGATTCAAGCCAATAATAAAATAAGCCAACACCTTAAATAATGGCGATCCGGAGTCCTATATTGTCAAACGTCGTTTTCGGTGATACGGTAAGCGTGATAATATGACACGGTGTGCTATAATATATGCGCGAAAATAAAGTGGACTTCAAGTCAAATTTAACACATAAAAAAGCCCAAAAGAACTATGAATTTATCTGGAACTTTGATTAGATGAACTATGATTAACATGTTTGACAAATATAAAATGAAAATACCAATACTTGAGCCTTTGAATAAGTGAATGTGATAAACACAGAGACATAACAAAATATAAAATTATATACTATAGACCTGCCGTATTGTGATTTATAAATAAATCACTAGTTAGAATCTCTACTTTTCTTTCTACTTTTAATATAATGAATTACGCAGAGGCATAATAATACTACTAATTAAATTATGTTAATTAACTTTTGTTTGCCACCTCCACAACTGATAACGTTATACGGAATAAGTGTCGCAAATCGGGTACTTAAGTTTCAGTAAATACCGGTAATGGATTTCGTAAGATCCACCTGTAAACAGTGCGATCCCAACGCTTTCTGAGCGGAAATAACGGTCTTCCTGGACAGAAGTAGCTCGAACACTTTCTAATTCACATCTTGCAGACACACTATCTTTTTTTCTGTTAGTTTAACAGCACACATAGATCTTTAAGATGATTCCCTTTAAACAACAAGCATCGCTCTTGCGGTTATCATATCATACTATCCATATTATACATTTAACGTTGTCAAGTTGTCAATGGGGCATACATACAAATTGAGTCTTGTATCAATACGAAACAAAAAAAATCTTAAGTGTCTAAGTATTTAAGGAGGGTGAATTCCAAATACTTTCAGTTTGTTTTTTGTACTAAAATTAATATTTACGGCAATAATTGCCTTAAGTGTTAAGGGTTCATATACTTGACGTTTCGGTGCTAGACGTTATAAATGATTACCATGTGACATATTTATAGACACGATAACAATTTGTAGTTTTTTAGTCCGTTTTAGTTATTTTTAACGTGACTGATTATTTTGGCTGATTGGTGATCATGAAAATGTTCAATAAGATCACAAAGAGGAGGTAGGTAGGTAAATGTAACATATATTTAGAGAAAAATATTCACATTTACATACATACATAATAAAATAACTTCTAACGTATATTTCTTCAAAATTGCCAAATCACGTGGTTATGACGATTAATATACAATAATATCAAGTAATCTGTTATATTTGAAAATTAATTAACATCAATTAATTAATTAATTATAAAACCCAAAATACGTGAACTAGCGAAAACGATGCCAAGCACGTAAAACTGTTTAGAATTTATCGCAAACCGGAATATATTAGCTTTTGACTCGGTCAGCCCGACTCGATTCGATTCGATTCGATTCGACTCGGCTCGACTCTACACGACGACCGTGCGGCGGGCGGTAGGCCTTATCTTTGTTGATGGCATTCCTCCGCTCGACCGTCGATACGCACGACGGACGACTGCGAAATGCTTTTAACGCTCGTACACAACACGAACGTACTGTGCGTAGTGGCGAATGCAACTTTGGCGGGTGAGTAATAAGGTGTACTTTGCACGGTCGCACGTTTTGCGGCAACGTTGAGCAAAAGAAACCTTATTCGTCAAATATTAAAGTGATATTCGAAAGTCACGATGCATGCGGGCGACGAACAATACGCAATTCACCTTCGAACGCGTCGGGTTGCGGTATTGCGGCTACAGTCGGCCGCATTGTGTTAAAATAACGACGGTGGCGCGAGCGGCCGCCGCTACCAGCTCACCTAGCCAATGGAAACGAGCACAATGCACTAGACGAACAGGACTTTATTTTATTGACCATCCGCTATACCGATTTATTGTCTATCCAGTGCCTTCGCGTTTCTAGACAAAGCTATTTAATTTTGGATTATTTACAAATAAACTGTCAAATTGAT
>DWJG01000019.1:0-13961 GCA_018248795.1 Ectomis octomaculata | reverse complement strand
GCCGTCCATGGTGGCGAGGTGGAACACCGTCAGGTTTTTAGTCGGTTGGAGTCCGACATAACCCTTCGTCGGCCCCGTGGCGGAGGGTACCCGTACCGGGTTATCCTGAGGAAAAAACGTAACACAGCTCCGCTCTATCTGGTCCGCCGCTGCGGTCGGCGAACATGATAGGCCAAAAATAATACATAAAAAATAATATATAGACATATATTTCATTCCTGCAATATTTCTGCCTTGCATTCAAGTATCTGCTTCAAGAACATTCCCGTATATTTTTGAAGATCAGTTCTACCAAAGGGTGTGATAAAATAATGTACAAATTTTGAAATCGGTGCATATATTTAATGTAGGCGATTTTTTTATTTATTAAGTTACTAAAATAGTTTAGTAGCCTACGCCGTTCTTGTTGTGAAATAATAGTTTAATTAAAAAAGAATGAAAAATTAAACATAAGAAGGTAGGTGGGCAGAGGCTCGGGCTGCGGCAGTCTATGCGTGGGGCCAGGGATCGGCTGGGGGTGGAGCTCGTCGACCGTCGGTACGCCGCTCGCGCACGGCAATCGGCGGGCGCGGCGCCATCTTGCCTGCTTTCCTGCAGGGGACTAGTGGGAGGTGACTGACACGGGTCGTCGGTTGCCTCTCACCATTATCTCCCAGGGTGGACACCGTGCTTAGTGTTCAGCACGCCGCCACAGTGGGGGTTAGGGCGAGGCGGGTTCGGCTAGCCTGCTGCTAGTCGGACGCCACTGCGGCGGCACAGAAGCGCAAGGTCCACGTCCCTGTGCCTTCATCGTCCATGGTGGGGAGGTGGAACACCATCAGATTTTTAGTCAGTTGGAGTCTGACATAACCCTCCGTCGGCCTCGTGGCGGAGGGTACCCGTTCCGGGCTTTCCAGACCATAAAAAAAACCAACCAACTTTCTATTCTAATATCTATCTTATTCTAATACGTAATCTTAATAGTTAATAACCTTAATAATCCTTACATTTGATTGATTGATTTCAATATCGTTTTTTATACATAGACTACTTTGTTGTGGGATTGTAGGCGGATCCAATTTTTTTTTTTTAAACATAGTTTTACCACTTTTCGTCATGAATATTGTTAAGATCCTTTTTCCTCGGTAACTGTAGATATACTTTGATTTAAGACTTAATAAGCTTATTATTGCCTCGATCAGTATAATAAATTTAATTACATAAAACATTTGCTATTGATTTTGAGAAGTCCCTTGCAGTATCGCCGAAAGCCTAGGCCGATAACTATTAAATTAACGCAAGAATTATGCTGACTCTAATGCAATATGAATCATTAAAATTAGTTCATGAACTATAAAGTTATGCCCCAATTGAGCCTAGTGATGACGAAGTGCTATAACTTTCATTATCAGGTTACCTACATAAGATGATTTTCAGGCTTGAGATTATAATGAAAAGTATTAACACGAAACAGTAATGTACGTACGAAGTTAAACCTCTTGGTGAAGGAATTTCATCATCATCTCAGCGACCTGAGATTATTAGGTAAACTCCAGTAACAACTGATTTCTATCACGATATCAACTGGTTTCATTTGGAGTTAACACATATCTGCAATTTGAATTGAATTAAGGTTTCAAACACCGACACGCAGTGGTAGTTTTGACGTTTATACCGATTACCTCCCATCGGGCGAAATGATTAACTATAAAAGCGTTTCAAGCTGTTCGAATTTAATACGCTACTAACAACCGTCAACGAGTACATTTTTCGTGCAATTTCCATTTTTCGATCAAATTTGCATTGAGATTTCTACAGTACTTTGTATATATTTACAAGAATTAAAATTACTGTAATAAAAAAATGTTAGCATTTTTCTAACATTTTTCATTTTGCGTTCTTCATAACTATCTCGAGTAGTTGATATAAAATGTTAGGAAAACAATTCACGGTTTTATTTATTTATATGCATTTATATAGATACAGCTAATGCACAATTTAAATTCTCGCTCGCGTGCGGCTGGACCAGGTTTAAACTCAGGCACGTGCCTCTGATCTTTTTAAACATATGCGTATATTTAATTAATATTCACGTACTAGTCGATAAAGGAAACCATTCTGACGAAACATACACGCCCAAGAGATTTTAAAAAATATCACAAAGGTGTTTGTCATCCACCGATTCGCCCTCGGTCAGCGCGGTGAACCAAGGCCTAAATCTTTTTCATTCTAAGAGCTAACCCATGACCAGTATGATGGCAATGGGTGTACGAAAAGGGCAGATATTTAGGGCTAATTCGATGCCAACTAACCTGGGTAAAGGCGGAAAGAAGATTTATTTTTGACTTATGAGTGAACGAAATAGTATAGTTCCTTTGGGGAAGTATTGCCGCAGAATATTTTTTCGTTAAGCTTGGAGTGCAGAGGTTGCCAACTCCATTTAATATTTTATGTAAATGGTCTTCCTCAAATAGAAATAAGTTAAATAATAATAATGATAAATAATAAACAATACCAAAGACTACCACAGTCCAGCGATTTGGACTCCTTATTTTATTTGTAATTTATATATATTATAATATTTTTACGTGTAATTTTTTTTTTCAAATCTGTATTTATGTGTATATATTAAATAATTTTGTACCAAAAGATACGAAAACCATTTATAGCTTCACAGTATTGTAGATATAGTTAATATATTCGAAAGTCATTAGTAATTTTAGTTACATCATTTGGATAAGGAAAAATATCAAACTATCAGCTATATGTACACGATCTATGTCGACATTATTTCTCCATTGCCGCTCACGCGATGTGGTCGGGCTGCAGTCGAAACTTGAAACACTATAATTAGAAGTGCTTAAACTAACAATAAAAGCGTAATACATCATTATTTTGTTTAGTACATACACTTCAAATACATTCAAAAATCAGGAAGGGGCTACCTTTATCACCTAGTCTAACATCTCTTCCTGTATGTGTAGACTCTTACAGTTCGGTGAAATCTCACAAATATATCTGAAGATCTAAATTCCACTCACCACTCACTAGTAGCAAAGTAATAAGATATCTTTTGATTGAGTCTTATAATTTGCACCTCACGGCATGAATAAGATAAGCAGAAGCAGAAATATGTATACTTTATCACTGCCGGCTTCAAAACAATTTTAAGCAAATTTATTTATTTATAATAAGCAATTCTAGTTTTTCTTTATCTCACAAGTGCAACTGTACCAGAGGAATACCCAGTCCTCAAGGATAGATGGTTGATCTATGGTAGACCTCAAGTACTGTTTCAAATCTATTTGGGATTATTTAAAGATATCCCTTAAGAATACGTTATATTCAACTTTTTTATTAAGGTATATATAGTGACACGAACGTACGTAACAAACGTAGATTAAGAATATATGTTAAACTAGATTCCGCGCGCGGCTTCCCCCGCGTGTAGTGTTAATAAAAATTGTATATATACCCTCATAGTTCCCGTTTCCGTGGGATTTCTGGGATAAAAACTACCCGTTGTCCTTTCTCGGGCCTCAAACTATCTTTGTGCAAAATTTAGTCTAAATCAGTTCAGTGGTTTAGGCGTGAAGAAGAGATAGACAGAAAGAGTTGCGTTCGCGTTTATAATATTAGTAGAAATTATAATTTTATGTCATTAATGTTCAATAGTAATAATATAAAAATAATTCATAATAATTGCTTTTATAAACGGGAAAAAATGTACATAATTATTTACGACACCACATTAGAAACCGCAAAATTTTCAGTTTTTCTCTACTCTATATTGAATGTTATTATACATACAAACCTTCCTCTTTAATCACTCTATCTATTAAAAAAAACCGCATCGAAATCCGTTTAGTAGTAGAGATTAGTTTAAAAGATTTAAGCATACAAAGGGACATAGGGACAGAGAAAGCGACTTTGTTTTATACTATGTAGTGATGCACAAGATACAAAAAAATATGTGTCTTTTGTGATTGAAATAGTGTTGTACATATTATTTTATCAAAATACCTCCAGAATAAGAGAATAAGCGTGGCATAACATGAATATAATGTAGATTTTTTTGCCATGTAAACATTGACATAACTATTAATTTTACAAAATTAACACATACAATAAAATATAATTAACAAAATCAGGAAGGCTATACATAAATACTTTTAGCCTCGATTATCTTGAATATTTATGCTATAAATAAGTAAGTAGCTTTTTATATACATTTTTCATTATGGCGGCTACATTAATAAAAATCTGTACCTACTTATATTATACATTTCGACAACGACTTCGTCGACGATGTCTCCCAAAATATTTATCAGATTTTTGGGTTTTTATTATTATTTGCTTACATTAACTTCAACTTAGAGAACAGTAAAGATATATTGATGAAATCTTTCAGATTCCGTATTTTATGTTATTGACTTGTAATAACTTTCTTGTTTCATTGGTGCGATATCTCGCCAATTAACATACGCGTATTTCTAAGTGCTGATGCAGTGTTTAAAATTACATAAAATAATAATTATGATAAAAAGGAATTAAAAAATTAAACCGACTTCAACCCTACAAAATGGAAGTAAAAAGCATAAAATAAGGCTTTAATAATTATAATGTCGTTGTTAAGTGTATTGTTAGAACTCGAGGAGGCATTTAGGCAGTAATTAAGTATGCATTCCGTTCACTTTATTTTAAAATTAATCGCTAAAATCTATCCCGGGCAGCTAAGTTCTGTTAAAAATTATCTACACAAATTGCCTTTTTTGTTTATCGAAATCAATATCAAAATCGAGAAATTTAAACCGTTTCAAAAATCTTTAAATCTAGTCAGAGTAAAGCAGCCTTTGGATGTAGAGGAAGTAAGTATTTTAAACTTTTAGGTAGTACTATTGACATGCATCTCACATGGAAACAACACGACAGACAGACAGACTAAAATAGCACATAACAGAATAAAAACTAAAGTCAGTCAATTCATATACGTCTTTAGCATATTAAAATTAAATACTAATATTGAGCCAGCGCTTTTCGCATATTACGCGTACGCTTATTCCTGGCTGCGTTACGAAATTATACTAAGGGGCCACAGCACATATGTAGAAACTTTGTTTATACAACAGAAAAAGTTTGATAAGAACAGTTGCAGATCATTTTTTAAAAAGAACGAAATACTAACTATACCTTCCATCAACATGCTAGAAATAGCTCTTTTTTTTACTCTTTTTATTTACTCTTTATAATAGCAGTCGTCGCAAAAACAAAATATCCCCTACTCCCACTCTCCACAACACATCTAGCCATCGTTAAAAATGTCCACAATATCGCGCAATTTATAACAAAATTCCAAATACTTTAAAAATACAGTCAGATAAGATATTTAAAAATCATTTAAAATAACTCTGTTAAGCAAGGTTAAAGTTAAGTTAAAAAGTTATTATACTCGTACAGTAAATGAATTCCTAATTGATAAGCAATTGTCATGTAAAAATACTTATATAGGCAAATTTTATTTATATTTAACTTCAATTTTATTACAATTTGAATTTCACATCATAAATTTAATATTTATGGAATAAGAGTACTATAATAAGTTAAATTTTGAATATCATGTAATATAAGGATATTTATAATAAGGAATAAGGATTCCAAGCAAATAAATAAGTGTATGATATGAAACCAAAACTAAGCCTTCTAGAGAATTTAAATTGGGACGTCTGGTGTGAAGCCAGTAGTAGCCCGTTACGTTAATGTACTGTAATAATAGAATATTTAAAGCCTTTCCATATTTATAGTCCCCTAGTTATTCATGAACGTGAATGACATTTCTGCGAGAGCATGATCGCGCTGAAGGGATTAACAACAAAATTATCTAACCGAATCTTAAGGGAAAATAATATCTTTTACTTAATTGAATGAAAAATATTTCAAAATATTTATAAAAACAAATGGCTGGAAATTATGGTTTTAATTTAACTTAATGTCTAAAGATTGTTTGATTGTTAGATTCTTGACATGTTAAATTAATATAAAATGTTGTACCGTAGTTTCTTAGGTTAGATGCGTAGGGTAGAAATAGTTCATATGTTCCCCTATCCACTTTTTGTTATAAAAGGCTGAGCGGCGGTATCGATTATTGGTGCTATAGCTGTGGTACAGTACGGACCTCTCTGGTAAGTCGTTACGCTGTCCGATCATTATACGAACATCAAAAAGTACTTATGAGGTTTTCTTTCGAAGATCCAAATATGAGTTATCATTAATACAACAATTGTGATGTCAGCAGTGTTGATGTCACATCTTTTTAAAAACACTATGGCCGTCTCTACTCCAACGTTTTCGGTATCATTCAAGTCGTACCAAAACCATAGCAGATTGACATAATCTAAATTAAGAAACAGAATGGATTGTAAGTAATATACAGGGAAACATATCAGTTTAATGATTATTGCCGAGGTGAAAGAAAGATTGCATTGGATTGCATGGAAAATTTAAGCAACTTTCGGTATTTTTTGCTGGTGGGTTTGAAAAATAAAGGCAAACAAACTTCCTAACAACGTATTAAAAATTATAACTTATTTATTTCTATTTATTTCAGTTCCGAACATACCTGTTTCTACAAATCGAGTTGTCAATCACCTTCATAGACATATATGTATTATGGTATATCTATCAGATATTATGTATCTTTAAAATGAATAAAGTTTTCCATAATATATTTGATTACATAGAATATATATAAATAAACCTAGCTTGTTATTGTTGCATATATTAAAATTAGGCTGTGAAAGTAATAAAATATATAATATTGTGTATATTATATCACGCTTTGCTTTTTATTGTTTCCAAAACAAATCTTGACTTGTTATAGAAATATAAAACCACACTGAGGGGTGTGAGTCACCCCATTCTCCAAGAGCGATGTGCCGTGAAGACGTGTGCTCTCCAGTGCACTCACGACCCTCTGTCATTAAGAAAGTCTAGTAGGATAGGGTCTACATCACGAGCAGTAAACAAACATGAAAGTTATATGCTTTTTGTCTATCAATTTTCTTATGTACCGAATGGCCTGCTCAAATAGGCTATTGGGTATTTTGAACTATTAACTTATACAAGTTAGTATCATGCAATCAACGTCTTCTAATAAAATACTAAACACAAAGAAGAGTAACACATTAGGTTGTTACCTACGACCGGAGCTCAGAAATGATCCGCATTAATGCTGAGTGTCCCCGATAGCAGTGTGCTATCTCTCCTACGCTGTACCTTCCGTATCAATAATATGCTGCAGCTAACGATGTTTGCAGATGACAGTTCGGGATGTGCACTCATAAAGGTCTTGCAAAAGCCTCTATGACACACATGAACAGAGCAGAATCCAACCTGTGTCTGAAACCTAGATTTCCCTGGAACGGGTCTCTGAATAGGCGTAATAACTATATAAATAAATTTTATAATGTTTAGGGTTCGCACGCTAATCTCTAACATCTTATTAGCGTGCGGCATATTAATTGTAATATAGTAATACATTGAATTAATTTAAGTATAAATTATATTTTATTTTTGACCCCCTACCCTGCTGCCTTACGTAACTGGCTTCTCACCATAAACATATAGATTACATTTGACGACCCGCGTGGAGCAGCGGCTACTGATTTGTGTGGTTCCATGGGAAACACGACATAAAGAATACTAATGAAGAGCTCCGAGAAAAGAAAGCTCTATTGTCATTATCATAATATTTAAATTTACATACAAAAAAGTAAACAAATTGTACCTGAAGTGGTACTAACCAATAATAGTGTACACAAAAATTGTTTAATATAATAATTGACGCTCAAGAAATTGTACAAGACACGTATTAATGATTATTTAGCTGTTAACATAATAACTTATTACTAATTTAGGACAAGCAGTATCTGTAACAAACACAAATAAACTCTAGGGATTACATAGTAGAAAAGAAATGAAATGGAATAGGAAGCACATTAGTATATTCAGTATAAGAGTGCTCAATAAGTTCTTTTATGCAATAATAAATCTATAAAAATCATACATATCACAGCCGCAAATAAGCAGAGTTATCAATAAGTATGCAATAATTTTCCGGGGCAACTCAACGGCTAAAAACTTACGGTCTAATTATTAAAAAGCTATAGCATATCTAAAGCATTGCTATAATATTAAAATTGTCAAAAAGTGATACTCATTTAATCGTTATTAATTTTATGTTTGCTTTTATTATGCATATGGAGGCCAGAACCCTACTTTAACAGTGCTATAGGTTAAAGGTGGATGACTGTCAATTATTGACTATAATTGAATAAATTATAAATAAATGTCAATGTCCGATGTCCGTTTTGTATAAAAAGCTGCAATAATTTAATACTTTAATATTATTATATTACCATATTAAATTATAATGCAAGAACTTTACAAAGTTAAATTGGGCAGAAGAAAGATTCACTGACTGAAAATTTTGCCTTTGTTAGAACAATAACGAAACTGACATTTGGTTTTATCAACAATGAGTATAACTAGACAAAATATTATCGAAATAATGACATTGTTCGATGTTTAGTATTGTATTATCTCAAAAAGTAATGGCGTCATTTTCATTTAAAGCTTACTTTAGCGATATATTAGATATAGAAGGGTTTTAAATCATTTATGCATAAAGAACTTTATGGAACGTTTTATGAGCTTTTCGAACACTTTAACTAGGGAATGTTTAACCGTGTACAAGTTTTTTTTTTTTAAATATGACCGTTAGCATTTAAACTTGAAAAGGTGTTTAAGTTTGTACTTTTACAAAAACAATTAATGAACTCATTTAAAACTGTTAAGTAACAGTACCTATTAACTTTTGAGTCCACAGTCAAGCATGACTACAAAACAAATTACATACATTAAAATGTAATTCATTTTTATTTAAGCATATTCTCTATGGCTCCCTTAATATTAAATAAATTATGAAGAAGTATCCAAAATATCGTGGAAGTTAATATATTAACAATAAGCAAAGGGTCGAGTCAAACGGTCTGGCGAGAAAACTGAGAGCATGTATGTACACTCTTGTTCTTGGAGGTTCGTTAATTATTAGATACTTATGTTGACTTCAACATTATTAAATTATACTTACAAGTACAAATACAACTTGTGTCTCAAATTGGGAATCCTCTGTAGTGCTTCTCGGAATGGGCTCCTTTTGAGTTCGAGTCCATGAAGGCACAGGTCTACGTGTTTATCGCTAGAATGCACTTTTGATTTATAAGGTACAAGTAAGGCTACACAAGAGTATTTAATGTCAAAGTAATATTATAGAATATCGAATCGAATAATGAGTTAAAGTCGCCAAATCTATAGTAAATAATACCAATACATACCGTATAGTATTCTTTGTCATGGTTTGCTGTCTTTTCTTTCTGTATAAGACCAAAATGTCTGCTTTATCATTAGGTTAAGATATAAAAAAAAACTCACTAAACAGTAACAATGCGATGTAATTTTGCTTATAATCTGACATGAATTACATTTTTTCGTTATTCTTAACATTTGACGTTATAAGCAAATAGTCTTAAAAAGAGCCCAGCGATCGCTGGCCGCAGCCGAGGCTAATTCTGTAACTTGAGGTTAATGTTTATAGCCATATTCCTACTTACCAACCGATTTCAAATGAAATAAATAAATCAGGTTACGATACACTGGGTTTAATATGGCAGCTGATCACACTACAAGAGATGTAAAAACACTGCTTTACACTTTGCTTATTTATTCTCATGTGTATGACTATATTCATTTAAGGTGCGTGATAGCTCCAAAACCATAAAACAATTGGTGTTTCGCTTGAAAACGTGTGAATACCAGTTACACTTCATTCACCATCAGTCATGAGTGGTAACAAAACATTAGTGATCAAATAGGCCTAAAATTTAGGTCGATTTTACGATTACCTTACACTAACTGTCCCCACATCCTTTTTACTAAAGAGCATTACCCAATAAACACTCCCATTAACTTTCTACGAATAGTCATTTTCAAAATCTGTATTTGCAAATATTATACAAAGGCATTAAATTTAGTGTTACATAGAAAAACTAAAGGACCAGTATTAGTCCAAAAGGTCCTCCATAAACTTCAACAAATGGTATTAAATAACCATAAATAAAATATATAATAAAGTTGGTTTTCAATTCAAATTACAAGAATGTGTCCTCCTGCTTCACCTTATACCCAAATACTACCTATACCAGACGTGGACTATAAATTATAACAATAAATACATAATAACATTTCAATCAATAAATATAATTAATTATTGGCTTATTCATTAGTTTTGGGCCCAAATCGCAGATGACTGAGTATATACAGTAGATTTTGATTGTCTACTCATTCGTACCGTCCTATTATTTTGTATTTTATTATAATCCTCATTATAAATCAGGCGATATGTACGCTTAATGCATTGCGACAAATAAGCGGCGAGATTTGGTGCGGGATAGATCGTTGGGATTTATATGTTAAATTTACCTGTTCGGTTTAAATAGATGACGGCAGCTCACGAACACCGCATTATTTTACGATGGTACCGATTTAATAGCAATATCAGTTTTATTGCAGCATTCAGTTTCAAGTATTGTGTCTTAACACCTTAGACGTTTTAACATTTTTGACATGGAGATACGATGAAAGTTTTATATTCATTCAGTAAAATATAAAGTTTCACTTTATATACGAGTATCGCGTGACGAACAGCTGAACACCGTTAAGCCCGAAATTTTCGCTGTTGTTAAGATATTTTTTTGAAAACAAAATAAGTACACTACGACTCTCCAAACCTACTACATAAAAGTAATATAAAAATTGGCAATTGGATTTGATTTGATTCATCGACCAGGTCCCTTATTTACCGGGTACATCGTTTCTCTTTTACTATACCGAGTTGCTGACGAAATACAGACGTTCCGTGTTTGTGCTTAATTAATTGTTTCCATACGCAATGGTTTTGCGCTAATACCCCTTTCGATAAAGATTATTGATTATTCGTATGGATACGCTAGCGTGGAGGGAATTGTTTCAACGAAATGCTTCAGTGCTTTAAATAATTTCCTCTTTCGCCGAATATTTGCTCGGAAGTGAAGAAACGAGGCAGGTTAAAGCAAACGTACACAAAATACTTTAGCTGTAGCGAGTAAAGACGGCCACATCTGAAAATTTTGTGTGAATTCATTGTTGAAATTTGGGAGTCCTACAATAAATAATTAACGAACAACCCATTAAAGTTCACCTTTGATTAAACATTTCTACGTTCTTTGTGTGCCTGATAAACAAGCTAGACATTTATTTATAAACTTTATAATGATTTAATTACCGCTTAATTATTATAACTAAAGAAATGTGATAGTTTTATATTAACATAAGTCAATCATATATATACTTAATTTTCCATACCTTCGTTCGGCGGTTGCGTTAAGGTTTTCAACTTTGGCTTATGCACAAATAACTGCCGCGGTAGTGGCATTCGTATCTAATTATTAATTTATTTTTGAGAATGAAACAGGAATAACGGAAATAACATTTTACAACATATACAAAAATATAACTAAAGAAAATCATATTTTTACAAATAAATTGTGTTACATATACATATAAATATAGATTTTACAAATCCACATATTGTCACACAAAAATAACAGGTTCAATGACCTCTGACCCTGTGCCTGAATAAGCATACTAAGATTATTATGCATATATACATATGATTTAAATACTATATTGTTTAAAATATTTATTTTACGAATAACTCTTAAATATTCCGCATTTTATTTTCGCAGCAGTAATGTGTCAACGACTGCACCAAATTTCTAATAATAAGAACAAAATGACGCATGAGTGAACTTAGAGTATTGTTGTCCCTTATGGGATGGATTAGCCAAGTATGATGCTTTGAACTGTGGAGAAGCGTGCTAAACGTCTCATTGGTGACAACAACTACTGAGTTTCTTCTGCCGCTTCTTCTCCATAGCAAGAACACCTTGTGAAGCGGTGGTAATGTAGGCAAAAATAATGAATCCGGTTAAAAACTGCTCCACACACCACAAAAAATATTAATATTGCAAAACCGCCAAGGTCTCAAATTGTATTGCATTTTGTAAATTAACATAATTTGTGCAATAAATAAATTTAATAAGAAATTAATCGGCTCTAAACTTCAAGACCTTCACCGTCGCCAGATAGCTCGTCTGACAATCTTCTACAGGGTTCATTTTGGATTGCATACTACTAGAAATGCACGATTTGGTTCTTCCACCCCCCTTTTACCATCGGACGTCCAGACGTACGGCAGGCTTCCCGTATTTAGTGAAGGTTCCGTTGGTACGCGCAAAACGTTTCACATCTACGGTTCTAGTTCATACAGCCAAGAAATGGAATCCTTTGCAAGTCTATATTCCCTGAGCAATATAACCTGAACCTCTTTACGGCAAAAGTAAAGGTAAATGCATACTCTACAAACCGTACTTCTTCTTAGGCCGTATCGTCACTTTCCATCAGGTAAGGTCGCTTATAAAAAAAACTTAACGATGAGTGAATCTAATGAAACTGACTCAGGCGTAGGGATTGGATTCCCAGTCAGACAGAAATTTAAATGAGTATGGATTTCTGTTTCTGGGTCTGGGTGTTTGTGTGTTATTACACCTACGACACGTCACACACGGGAATCGTCCAAGTGTCTTTCTTTTATTTTTCTTAGTTCTTCTGATCATTATTTTACGGGCAAAACTGAAGAAATGACAAAAAAGTGTGTGTGTATTATTATGGCATTAGATGGTGTTAGACAATCGAATTATGCAAATGGATCTAATGCGACATAAATCAGAAACGAACCGGTGTGGCAGCTTTCCATTAAAGCAGTGTTATATGTATGATATAACACGATAAAGCGATCGAGGCTCTATAATGCAAATGTAGGCCTTTTTTACCAGACGCAGAAGTGGGGTAATGGTTTTCGTGGGTATGTGTTTATGTAAATATGTATTTGTGTAAGGGCCTTCTGGGTTCGGCCACGCAGAGGGTCTCGAATCCAACTTCCGGTCAGACGTACATTTGAATGATTTGGGTTTTGTACTGAATCTAGGTGGTACGAACGTTTTTATATTGTATGTACGTCTACAATATAGGGAATCCCAATGAGAAATTATGAGTGTAGAAAATTTTATTGTTGTGTTGCGTTGAAATACAGTTGTGTAGTTTGGTTTGAATCGTAATCAAAGAAAACAAGTAGCGATATTATTTTGATTTTGATTTTATATATACACTTTTTCTAAGAAACCATAGGCATTTCAAGAGAAAAATAACTTGAGTTAATGAATAATCCATTTTTGCGTGAAAGATCTGAATGACTCGCGTCTATTTCACCTTATTTATTTCCAAACACATGATAATATAAGAAAATTATTTCTAAACGCTTACTTACTCTTGTAATTGTCCTAATTATAAAAATATTGGAAAAATATTTTCATAACTGTCGAAACATTTTTCCGATATCCTCAGAAGCACGTATTTGAGTTAGATAATGGAAGAACTGTCATCTATCAATTACTATGAATCGTGGTGGAGTACTTGTCATCGTTATTACGATTGGGGTTACTGATGTTTTTGGAGATAAATAATTTAAATACGGGTATCTTTTAATACCCGTATTAAATGATACCAGCGCATATTTTAGATGACTTGAATAGAGCAGGTTTCAAGACTGTTCTTAGAGTTGGGTAACCGAATCTTGCTACCAGCGCAATCTTATTACTAAGTATTAAGAATGTCTATGTTTCGTTATTTATGTGTGTTTGTGTATATTGGTGCGCTTGTTCGTATGTGTGGTGCATACGTGCGTGTGTGTGGTCACTTTGATGGTCCCAGATGCCTCTTGTGGAGTTTGGTCATTAACTTCAATCGGATTTGTTGAATTGATGGCGACT
>DWJG01000018.1:0-14024 GCA_018248795.1 Ectomis octomaculata | reverse complement strand
ATAAATAAAATTGGAGTGTCTGTTTGTAATATTAGAATACCCGTTTTTTATTAAATGCATAAGTATGTATACACGGTCCATATACCAAAATAATATATTTTACAATTTTTGTCTGACTGTCTTTCAGTTTGTTCCGGTTACTCTCTGAAACGGCTGGACTGATTTTGTCGGGACTTTCACTGGCAGATAGCTGGAGTAATAAGGAGTAACTTAGTTTTATTGATTTACTATTTCAGATTTTTTTGTTTAATTCCACGCGCACGAAGTCGCGGGTACAGCTAGTACCTAATATAATTATTTGTATTTCATATAGGGCCTTATAAATAGACTATGAAAAAGAGAATATTACTTGTTGATATTCGTTATGGATATATGTAGATGTGGGAGCAGATCGTACAATTTAGTTACCATTAGCAATGCTAAGCATCCAAACGTTAGACCTCTTAGAGGTTGGTCACAGGCGATGCTTCTCCTGAGATGGTCGCTACGTGTATCGCTTATCGCCTGTAGTGATTCCATCAGAGACCGAATTTTGTATCAAAATGCATGCCCACGACCACACACTCAGCGCTCTCATCCTATTAACCGAATTATCATATCAAACGCGACCGAACCATCCGCCGTGTAAAAAAGAAACAATCGCCCAAACCTACCATGCTTACTAAAGGGGTTATGCACCATCAAATATTGCACTTAAATTACACTACTTTCAACACTATGTTTATAACCATAAGACTCGAGCGACCGCAATGAATATTGGCTTATAAAGCTTTCGTCGGCAAAGGTTCGCCCATTTAAATAAATCTAGATTGGTATTCAAACTCGTGGGGTGGGGCTCGAAGTGTTATCAATTCTGAAACTCCATTAAATGATGGAACATGTGCTTTTATTGCCGATAAATATTAACTATGAGCTTTCAAAACGTTTGTGAAAAATAGGTGGTGGTATTTGGGTCATTGGTTTTTGATTTATGACCGAAGTTTAATTAAGTATTAACTTCGCGCAGATTACACATGTAGCAGGTACTCATTGCAGTGACAGATTAGTTGTTGAAAATTTCGCCCCTAAAACGGATGGTCTGGGTTCAAATCCGACGTATCTCTGATTTTAGAAATTATGTGCGTATTATGAAGTTAAATATCAATTGCTTTTTGGTGAAGGAAAATATGAAATCTACACGCCCGATAGATATATGTACATAAGTAAGTGCGGCTTCGTCCACGTGGAATTAAACACAATAAAAAATAACAATAAAGTCCTATCAAAATCGGTCTAGTCGTTCCACAGATTAACCGGAACAAACTGACTGACAAAAAGTGTACAAAATGTTATTTTGGTATATGTACCTTGTATACATACATATGCATTTAATAAAAATTAGTAATTTTGATATTACAAGCAGACATTCTATTTTTATTTATCTATATAGATGTACAGTACAGATAAGATTTCAACGATGTTTTGAAGTTCTCCAATTTGTATTTGACCATCGGTGTGGTCTAGGTCTATTTTTTTATTTTTTTCATTCATTTTGCAGCCTGTGTGTTGTGTACTACAAAGTTAGACTTAGATCATCTCTCTGGAGCGGGTATAGGATTGGGGGCGACCTTGTTGAGTTTAATCCTACGAAAACACAAGTCTGCGCGTTTACCGCTAAAAAAAGCCCCATTTTTCATAGCACCGCAGTTCCAAGTCACTGGAGTCACCGTTGGTAAACAGGTTGGTATCCTGGGTGTCGACATCTCTAATGACGTGCAGTATCGTGGTCATCTGAAGGGCAAAGCCAAGTTGGCTTCAAAAAAACTTGGCGTCCTGAACAGAGCGAAGCGATACTTCACTGCGGGGCAACTCCTTACGCTGTACAAAGCTCAGGTGAGGTCCCACATGGAGTACTGCTCCTATTTCTGGGCAGGGGCGCCGCAGTATCAACTTGCCTCATTTGACTCCATTCAGAGGCGTGCTGTTCGAGTTGTCAACGATCCAGGTGCCACCTGCCGGTTAGAACCTCTGAGCCTAAGGAGGGATTATTGGATCTTTCTGTGTTTTCTACAGGCTCTACAACGGTGAGTGCTTCCGAGAACTGTTTGACTTGATGCCCACATCATCCTTCGACCATCGCACCATCCGCCGAAAGACGAGGTTCCATCCGCATCAACTGGATTCGTGGCGATGGTCAAAAGTTCGGTTTGCACGTAATTTTCTACCTCGTACGTTCAAGAGGTGGAATGAACTTCCTCCCGAGGGCTTTCCCCTTCCCGGTGGGCTTTGACATGGGGTTCTTCAAGCTGGGTGTGAAGAGAGCTCTCCGTCAAAGCCGGCGAAGCATTGGTGACTCCTCTGGTGTTGCAAATGACCATAGGCGGCGGTGACCACTTTCCATCAGGTGGCCCGTCTGCCTTATCGCTAGGTTTAGATATAAAATATATACAGTCCCATGTTTAATTAGCTAGGTCCAAGTTGGACGTAAACGAAGGGTTGTTTTTAAGTTCTGAAAAAATCGGAATGGGTACCCACCGTCATCGGGGCCGACGAAGGGGTATGTCCAATAAAGACGGCGTTCCTACGTATCACAGCGATAGACAAGACGCAGGGACACGGTTTCTGCACTTCTGCGGTCTCAGTTCGTGGCCGGCCTGGCAGGAGACCGATCCACCACGGGGCAACCCCCACAAACTCCGACGACGACGTGTGAAACATACACACGTCGATCACCAAGGGGCATCACGGTGGGTCGGCAACAGACGGCCCATGTCTATCACCGCCCACTAGTCCCATTAGGGCGGCAGGCAACGGCTGTGCGGGAACCGCTTGCCTCCCTAACTCTTTCGGCTTCCCTATTCTGCGACGTCACATCCTCGCAGAAGAGGGGTACATGAAGATCCCTTCGTGTACGGACCATAAGTACTATCTATATTTTGTTGTATTACATTTCATTTACATTTTTTACTAAGTTAGTAATGTAATCAAGTAAATGATTTGTTTATTTATTATATTTACTAAGGTTCTGGCAAAGACAATTTTTTGTTAACCGACTTATAAAGGAGGATTTAGATGTTCGTGGTATATGTATTGTTTTCAAATTGTCCCAAATTCCTCCTCGGGCTCGCATGGCACACTTGGCGACGACATCAAAATTATAAAACAGTTATTTTATGCTTTTTAAGTTCTTTCTGGGGCTGAAGTTGGCTTCTTTTTTGTAAAAGTTATTTATTTAGTATTACAGAAAGGGCCTTGTCATGGTACTAAATAGTACCTATACTCAAAATTCACGGGTGTTATCTACTCATTTGTAAAGTAGCTCTGACAAAATACTGTTTAAACCTAAAAAGACGTAGTTTAAAACTTGAAAGTATCAAAGCTTCGTGAAATTGTGCTACAGATCACTAATGAAGTGCCTTACTTTCTAGTCATGTTCGGACAAGGGCTGATATACTGCATCGCCGTAATGGCTCGCAATATAGTTTTAATCTTCTTTATGGCTGACCCTTCTAAGTTTGCTCTGCGTAGTTACCTGTGTAGTTAATGCTATCCGAGTTTCGCTCCAATCGAGATACTAAAGCTTTTGGGCGATAGAAGCTTGGGATGTAAAAAAAATAATAGAAAAATTTATTGCACTTAATAGTAAGTAAGGAATGATTCGAGTTTTTATCCGACCTACATATGAATACTAGCTTTCCGCCCGCGGCAACGCACGCAATCTAAGATGAACCCTATTTATTATGATTGATCATATAGATCTAAGGTTTAATTTACTTGGTACATATTACGTCATTAACATAAATTGACAACAACTTTATTTGTCAATCGATTTAAATGAAATAAAAAGTCACCAAATGTTAATTGAAGCCCATCAGGCCCTAACGAAGCCACACTACCACGACCCAGTCCGTCTATCAAACAGTTGTATCCCATGAATCATTATGAGAAAACGTAATGAATTATTGACCAAACAAAACAAAAATATCTGATGACAGAGTACCGCTCGGATGATAGTATTTATAGTCATAAACTCTTAGGTACTGGTTATCAACGCCATTATGAAGTAGTTTTATTGTTGCTGTGACGTAAAGCAGTTAGTTTTTCGTGGCCTGACAACACGGATAAAACGACGTTTTCTCAAAATGAAACCTAGCCCCGCATACTAATATTCATGAAATTGACTAATTTGTTTGCTTATAACATGGTATGTAGAATGTAATACAAATCTCGCAGCTAATGTACAATGAGGGATGATTTTTCAAAGCAAACCGTGGGGTGTGCGAGCGACATAAACGGTACAATTAATTTTACAGCGTCGCTTGATACTTGGCGTGGCTCAAGTTGCAAGAGTTAGCGAGTTTAAAGCCATAATTCAAACTAAAGTTATCTTAATGTTACTAGTATTATAAATAGAAATGGATGTGACTGATCAGTCTCACTTACAAAGAGAGAGCGGTAAAGAGAAATAGTTTGAGTTCGTAACAGGTCGAGGATTAATAAGGGACGGCGATCTCTTTTCTGACAGTTTTGTGTGTGTTTACTCTATCCCGCTGAAACCGCTGAATGGAGTTGGATGAAATTGGCACAAGTTATAGACTCCTTTTTATGCTTTTTATGATGATTAAGCTATTTTATAATTATTGCGAAAAAGGTGCGTTCAAAAAATACGATTTACTGTGTACAATATCCCTATCCTAAGAATTTGTACAGATAATTTGTGTATTCAAAACATGCACACTGACTCTTTCAACATTACATCACTTGAATCTTAAATCTTCAATTATTTGTATGTTAATTATTATACATTATAAAGCTTTCTGCACTTACAGCCCCACACTAGGATTCCCAGTACCGTGGGTGCCATGGACATATAAAAAGACAATTACACAAACACTAAGACCCAGAAACGGAAATTCAAATTCTTCATTCAAATTTCTGTCTGGTCACGAATCGAACCCGGGTCTCTCTGCGCATCAGTCTGGTTCACTGACCGCTGCGCCACGCGGGTCGTCAAAGTTAATTGTTACAGTAATACAGTACTATTTACAATTTTATCGCTTGTATTCTATAACTTAGAGTGGTGTAGAACGAATTGGGGCAAAATTGGGAGACATTAATCTTAAGCTTACGCGAAAAATATTCTATAGATTACGTGGGGGACTAAGACGTTTCACCCGGCTTCTCTCGCTAATCAGTGGGGGTTACATAGCAAATAATGTTTAACCGTATTAGCCAATCGTATTAAGTACAACGTTACGACGACGATATGACAAACTGAACTTCTGTACCTTGTGCTTCTATGTATGTCTTATCTTTTTTGCACACTAGCGATATGGACACAAGCGATGTCGTTTGTAATTATAATATATCTTCACCGCTTCTTTATTGCTTGGTTTTTTGTAGTGACTTTAATGGCTTTTATGCGACTTTTTATTCTGATAAATATAAATATGTAAAACATAAATCCTCAAAACAAAATTCTCAATCTGAATGAAATACGTTTTTCTTAGTTTCTATAAGATTGTACAAGGTTTCCAAAAATATAATTACCTAGCACTACTCGCAATCAAAAATCATTATCTAAATGGATAGCTGGCCTAAATATACAGGAACACAGGTTTTAAACTAACCAATTAAAATTTTGGCACTAAAGTGTCAATTTAGATGAATTTTCACATGAAACCATCCATTCTTTATCCATCATTCAGCTCTCCAAGGCCCTCTGCTAAACGTAGCCCTCCTTTAATTTTTTTTTTTCGTCAGGAAATCCCGGAGTGGGTACCCTCCGCCACGCCTCCGACACGCCTAGGCACCCACCCTTGCCTCTACCCCACGCACCCAATGTCCTCGATCATCGGGTGCTGGGGGAGACTCACCTGGCTAGGCCATTAGTCACGCCGTGCTTGCAGATTGAGCTGATCCTGCAAGCGCGGACGCGTCCAGGGTGCACAACGTGGAGGTATCCTAGCATAGCACCCCAGGCCTCCTTTAAATGGCGCAACTTATATCGTTCCTGTGCCTATTTTCTTAAGGTTATCAGTACATGTTCTTTTTCGGTTATTTTCAAACTAAAACTAGGTTTGTGTTTCATTACAACCACACATCACGAAATTAATATTATATATAAAAAAGGTTTTAAAATATATGTTTTTTTAAACGTAATCCACTATTTTGCAGCCATTTTGTATTTGACATATATATGTATTTCGCCACTATCGTACGGCGGCTTTTATGGATTGATAACAATATCAGAACTATAGACGTATTTAAGATTTTGGCACATTAGAGCACTGGTGAGTTAATTTAACTTGCAAGATTTGACCCACACTAACACGGCAAATTTAAAATAAGCATGTAATAAAAGTAAGTAAGATGGAGGTCTAGGACTTTACGCGCTTGCCCAGAAGATGCTTATTCACTCTCACCTTGAACAGGTCGAAGTTTTAACTTTCTGTCTTAAAATATTTATTTTGTTATTTATGAAACACCATTATCTATAACACATAAAATATGTTACAAACAGCAAAATCAATGCCTTCTGGCAGCCTCTGCCAGTCAACGCTGGGTGGATGTAGAAAATTTGTGGCAATACTATAATATAATATTACAAAATATATTTACACTTAATTTTAGGGACGTAGAAAGGAATGCTGTGCAACGCTTTCTTTAATTTAATTTAATATTAATTACATTTTTCAGTCTCTAAGCATATTTAGCGATCTAAAAATCCATACACACTAACTGTATGTCATTGTAGTGAGTAAACAGAACCACATTATTTGTTCGTTGACTTAGTAACCTCGCGTTAGTATGTATATCCCCGCCTTAAGTGTAACCAGGAGATTAATCAGGCGGCGACGCGGTTCACATTAAAGTAAATTCTGAACAACATGTGTACATAAATTGTCTTAATGGGTCGGGAGTGATACGGATAAGATAGATACTTAGCAAGGATAAGATATTACAAATAACAACAACTAGTATAATATTGTATACAACGAAACATTTAATACACAAAAAATAGGTAATTTAATACACTTAATACAAAATAGTGGTGACCAAAAGAGAACTTATCGCAAAATTAGCGAATGATATTTTATAAAGAGGGAAGCGTAAGGTAAAACAAAAATGTTCAACTAATTAGACATTTAAAATTTAAATTATGTTATTTAACAAGGTTTTTAAAAAAGACTTTTTTTTCTGCCTTTTTGGATTACAATAGGTTCCATTTGGTTTGCCACCTGGTTCCATATCCTTGCACTAACCGTGAAGGACTTCTAATAAAAATAGTTGAAAGGGTAGGTAGTACTTAGAGAAAGTTTTGTACAGATCGAAGGTACCGGTCGTGACATAGAATAGATGATACAACTCTTTACAACCCATTATTGTCCCACCGCTGGGCACGGGTCGAAATATTTAGGCCACAGAACGTCGCGCTGGCCGAGTGCTAATTGTTGGACTTTACACAACTTGGAGATTTAATTCTGAAAGTCTGTTAGGTAATGTTTTACGATATTTTACTTCACAGAAAAACAAGTGATAAATAATTTATAATTCGAAAAGATACTGTAAAGTGCTGTAAGTGATAAGATAAGAACCCGGGCTGTGTGAGGTTGAGCCCGAGTCCGTCGTCCCTAATCACTGTTTTTTTCTGTTAACAATGGAAATGTGTTTAGGTCCATCCATCCATCCAACCTATCGCGGTCCGCGTGCCACTCCAACCAGTCCTAGGCCCGAGCCAGGTGGTAGAACCTGTATACGGTTCGTCCGGGGCGGTACCACCGCCACACTCATGTCTCCAGGAAGCATTAGTTTAAAAACAATATGCGTTTCGGTTTGAAAGGTGTGGATGCCGGTAGCACTTATACAAAAGGCGACTACCTTAGTCGTCAGGAGTAGCAACGCATTTGTGACCAACCTCAAATAGGATTAACTGGTACTAACATTTACTACAATGGAATGCATGTGCATGGAATAACATATATTAACAGTACTAACTTATACTAACAGTCCCCACGTCCCAGTCCATTACTAATATTCCCATTAACACCGCTACTATACCTTATTCACGTTAATTTGATCTTTTTGACAGGCGGGCTAGTGATGGGAAACAGAAAATATCTAGTAGTTCAAAAAATAACGTTTAAACGTTTTAGACCATGAAAGTAAACACTCTTTCCCAAAGAATCAATTATCGAAAGTGAAAAAAAAAAACCTTCGATACGTAAGCGGCCATGTTATCGAGCCTATATACATATAACAGATATACATAGATCGTGACATTTGTAACAGTTATTGCCTGTAATTCGTGTCCCATCCGTCCGACCGATGTAATATTGTACAAACTAATATAATATTGTTCTTATTTAAATTTTACTTTGAAGCATTAAAAGTCATGACATTTTTGGATAACGCTTGAATCTTTAAGTACTTTTGTGTTATATCCATACTTTAATATTTATACAATTTTTAAAATCATTAGTGTAAGAAAATAATATGTTCAAGATTAAACTAACTTCAACAGGCTATAATATATTTTAATACTACTCTTTAAGTAGTCCTGTTCAAGGCTTGTTAATGTCATGGGCAGCAGTGACCACTTACCATCAGGTGAGCTGAATGCTCGTTTGCTACATCTGTGTTATAAAAAAACCGGTCCTGTGCTTTTTGAATTCAGCGGTTTCCCGCTATCTTCCTAAGGTCGTTAGTTGACCGAGTCGGAGGTTTAAGTATGACGAGTAATATACCCATATTAGATCGCACGATGATCAGGAAACTCACCCAAGCCGAATTTTCACAAGCAAATGTCGCAATTTCTTTTTTTACAAATTCTCGAACGCAAATTTTACAACAATGTATATAAACGTATACGTGTACCTTAATATACATTAATATATTATGTATAATGTCTTATTACAAAACAAACATAGAAGCAATTCTTTTCCTGTAGTGGAGATAAAAAGGCAACTTAATTCCAGTACGCGGAGCGCATTGGGCCCAAAAAGTCGAGTTTAGCTACAAGCACTCCGTTCTACTTGTCATTTAGGCTATAATCCTTCTGCTTGCAACGATGTTTCCACCAAATTCCACCATTTCAAGATTCCTACGTAGCTATTCTTTAGGGCTTCTTAGTGCGTCTATAGGCGAAATATCTCAGATCACAACTTAATATCATATCTACGAAAACATCATACTTCTAATAGTCTTGTAGAGTAAAAAACAATTAAAAAATACATTTTTTAAATTCTACTGTTTTTTACAATTTCGCATGAATTTCATAACTACTTTAGTGTTAGTTTGTTGTGAGTTCCTTACGTACCTTTCCGTTCCTTACTTGAAGCAATGTTTTATTGAAAAATAAATATGGACCCAATTATTTTTCCAGCAACTGGAATTGAGATAAAAAAGGCAACCCATTTCCAGGACGTGGAGCGCACTCGGGCCAAAAAGTAGAGTTTAGCTACATAGATTAGTGGTCTATTTCTCATTTAGACTATTATCCTCCTGCTGGCGAATGACGAGCATACTATATGAATAAAACTGTAGCCTTATATTACACTAAATTCCAACTGCGGCTTCTCCGCGTGATGTGTCCACGCGTACGTTTTACTCCATATTACATCAATTATTTGCCAGTGAAATCCAAGTGAAAGTGAATTTTGTATAGATAGATAAGGTATATCAATACACTCAATGAACGGCATAGTACAGAACAAGTGTATAACCAACTATACGTTAGAAATCGTACTAAAAGTTGATCACAGGTGCGTTGTAACTCATAAGGACAAAGATATAATGCATATCCAACCGAAATATAAGAATAACTTGATAGAGGACTACTTCACCACCTTGGATATATGCATTTAGCAATTAAATTAAATTATTAGATGAATGTTTCGCTAAAACATATAAATAACATCGCTTACTCGTTCGTGGTAGGTTAGTTTTAACGGCTAAGCGCAGATGCATTTGACACTGTGGTTTTGTAATATCCTGTCTATGCTGACCTCTGAAAGCTAACTTGAACATCGTGCACCATCGTGTCCCATTGTGCAATCCCATTGGAACGCAATAACCATGAGATTAAAGTTGGGTATACCGGTCTTTATTACGAAAGCAATAAAGACTACATTTATCAAAGGTTCACAATTAAAGTCGAAATTAAACTTCGGCGGTCCTTCGCTGTTTGTTTCGTCTTGGTGTCAGTTAATAATGTCTTTTCGAGTCGTTTTTGGATCGACTTTTGTTCCAAAGTAAATATAATAGACGCGGCTTAAGGGAAACAGTTCCGCTGACACTCGTTTCCTCGTTTCGCTGAAATTATGAGATTCAAGTTGGGATTTCGTTATTGTGACAGTTTTAGAGTAAAACTGAATTTGTTTCTCGTCGACAATTATAAAGAATTTTCTTTAGATGTATGTATATTGTTAAGATTTACGATACTTATTTACAGATTGAAAATGAAATTGAAATTATTTGTTGCACAATTATGTTACATTATTTTATACAATTACAACATAATTAAGACCCTGTCGCTGTAGCATTATTCAGTTGTATTATTGTATTTTATTGTAAAAATTGTCAGTTACATAGTTAAGACTTAGTTTGTTACGTTCATGTGTTTATGGTAAAGGAAAAATAATCGTGCGTAGTGATAATGTATTTCTAATACATACAAAAATTCGAAACACCAAAGCATGTCTGTTACTTTGGTTCCTAGGCGGAAGCTGTCACAGATACAAACCAATGAATTCAGCTAAATTTAAAACAGGGATGTTACGCAGCTCCGTAACAGTAACCGAAATTGATAAGGAGTTTCAAATAATTTTGAATGTGATCTAAATGTAACGCTTTAAAATTGATAAATATATATACATCCAATGATTATACATTTGTATCTTAGTTTTACAATTTCATCGAAACTATCTGGAACTTACAGTATCCACATCCAGATCCGAAATTCCATATCCATAACATCCCTGATTTAAACAAAAAAATAATTCTGAAGACAATAAATAATTAATATGGTCCTTCGTCTCTAACTCGATGCAATTAGTCCGAGAAGTTTAGTCAGTTAGTGAATTTGCACCGGACGTAGCGTTTTGCTGGTGGCGACACAATAGTCCCCTGTATCAGCAAGATTGTCCTGTAATGGTTCACGTTGTGGACAATCAGACAAAATGCTGTAAAGAACGGAAATAAACCAGACAGCCACTTTCTATTGTACTTACGTGTTACTTCACAGTAAATCATTTTGACGCGCACCAGTTACTTAAGAGCAATTAGTGTTTCGGTTAGATCGAATGATTAAGTTTGTAATAGTTTTATGTTTATAATAACTATTGTTCGAGGATGTAAGAGCAACAACAGCCCAAGTGCCTGCCTACGTTTCTGCCTTAACTGAGTTCAGAGGTCAGTCTTTAGTGGAATTATGTTTTTTTACAAGAAGTGGATCGCGGTGAAAATGGGAAATTAGTAGTAAAAATAAGACAAGAAGATGATGGGGAACCACTGGATTCAAAGAACACAGGACCGGTTGGGTGGTACCTTTTAGAGGAGGCCTATGTTCAGGAGTGGACTTCGAAAGGCTGATGGAAGAATGGATGTAGCAAAAGGAGCGCAGGTCACCTCCCGACAAGGTGGACAGACAGTAGGAAACCGCTGGATTCAGAGAGCACAAAACCACTTGTTTAGAGGAGGCCTATGCACACCTTAATAGTCTGATGGATGGATAGATATAGAATTAAAATTAAATACTCTATTTTATTCTCTTGCCATTTTATGTCGTTTGTCTTGCTCCTTTGCGAGTATTATTAGGCTGTATTTGGGTCGTAGATAAGAATTAAATGTATAGTATACATTAAACGTCCGGCCTCATTTATAAGTCTGCGAACCAATGGGGTTCCCCGTTATAAGTGCAAAATTTTCGGAACAATTACATTTTTTGGATTGTTTTTTTTTACACAAAATGTAATTTGCATAACTTTAATACTAGAAATAAAAACAAGCTGGCTTTACCTAAATTCAGATTATGTAAGATAGCCAACTCTTTTATGGGAAACTATATCCGGTTCTACAATAAAATACCACGTTACAAATCTGTCTAAACAGAAGTTAAAACACACTGTCAAAGTGACATTGTGCAAAAATGCCTATAAAACTAAAGATTATTTGAATGCCAGTAACGCGTGGTCTGAGGTAAAGCTGTAAAAAGTCAAGCTTCATATTAATGATAACGCAGTTTTAGTTTCGCCCACTGTTGGTACAATTGGCTTACCATTTAAAATAGATTATATTAAATTATATTAAATGGTATGCCAATATCGTGTAGTTGGCGAGCGCAGTCGCGAACGAAAATTTGTTAAGGCTCAGAGAGTTCCCTGTACTACTCCCGGACTTTTTTATTACATTGTCTTTCCGTAGGGTCATTTTTCCGGTGAACTTTGGTCTAAAAAGGCGCCTAAAGTCGAAGAGAAGAAACTAATTAAGTATGATATTAAACCAAGACATTCATTGAGTGTATTTATTATTTTATTATTATATTAGTTGTTGACCTTATATATATTTTGATTTCTTCAAGGAAAACATTAGAAACTTTCGCTATACATGTACCCATCCTAACTAAACAATAAAGAAATTAAAATAAAGTTATGCACGTTTATACGGTACCCTTATGCAAAACCGACTCTCACTTAGCCACTTATTTTGCATAAGGTATCCTATATTTATAAACTATCCAACTTTATTATAAAGACTGAAAAGTGACTATCAGTCCGGACATTGCAACAGTGAAATAAAATCATTTGTCTATGGCAGCTATACTCAACTTGCGGCGTGCGGACCGCTTGTGGTTCACATGGCTTTTGAAAGAAGGGGAAAGAAAATAAGTTTTATTGTGAACACAAATATGTAGCACAAATTATAAACACTATATAAAAACTAGAAAAATCAATGTTGTCAAAAAAAATGTTGTTTCGCAAAACGGACCTAACTCGCTGGACGCCGTTTTCAGTAAGGTCGTTTTTGGAGCAGCTGTGTCAGTGTATACATTAAACATATATTAAAGTACTATGAATAAACTAATATGAAAAATGATTATCTATTTTCAATACCACTGTTTATACAATAAGACGAAATAAGAAGGGGGAAAAATATCCATACCATACATAATAAGTTGGTTTTTATCTAAAATACATGTAGGGTTTCGTAGTTGGCCCGTCTACATAGTATTACATTATTTAAAACCATTTCCAATTTTGAGCCCATTAGAATAATTAAGAGCGCGCTGATAATACCTATTTAGGTAATAATATACTACATAACACGGGTAGTGTCGCGATGTGTAGTGCTGATATTTATAATAATTTGTAAATTATTATTTAAATTACAGACATCTGGCCCTCAACATCGTAACTAACGTATGTTTGTGGCCCCTATGAAAATACGGTTGAGTACTTCTGTCTATGGGCTGCACTACGTGACCTGTCTACATTACCGCCATAGGCACATATACACACATGAATCACATTTGAATGCCCCACATACGAGTCACTCCTGTCAGCGACCCGATAAACGGTTTTGCGTCAATTTTGTATACCCTCCATGACTATCATAATTTATTTGATTTATGTATCCTTTGTATATATATATGTAGCATTTTAGCCCACAAATTGTTTCTACTTGTGTCCACTAACGGCTTGGCTTGGAAATGTTACGTGTATCCAGTCAAAGCCAGCCGCAAACCAGTCTTTTTGTAGTTGCAATGCGAAGATGGTCTTAGAGCATAAAACAATTTGTTCCGTAATAATTCGATTTTCGTCAGTCCCATACAGAAGTTTCCAACCTTGTGAAACGTGATATCCGCTAATATTCTAATTCCTACTAATATTATAAATGCGAAAATTTTGGAGTATGATTAGTTACTTTGTTGCCTTTTACACAAAGTAATTTGGACGAATAGTTAGTAGTATCTTTTTATTAAGACATTCTAGGAATCTAGTTATATATAAGACTGTGTGAAGAAGTAACTTGCTTACTTCCTAGCT
>DWJG01000017.1:0-14084 GCA_018248795.1 Ectomis octomaculata | reverse complement strand
TAGTGCTATCTTTGATCGATATTCCCAGATATCAAAAAAAAAATTCTATATCATACGCTTTTTTGCACGCAAGTCACTTATTTAAATCAAATCACTAATTTAAGGAGGGATAGCCTGTATACGGTTCGCCTGGGGAGGTACCACCTCGGCACCCATTTCCGTGTGAAACGGTTGTTTATATGCAAACGGTGTTTCGTTTGGAAATATGTGGATGCTGGTTAAAATCATAGATGAGTCTACTCCTGAGGAGTGAGTCATCTCACAATCAGAATGACCAGCCTTATATAGGACTAGCAGTTAGGTACTAATGGACTAACATATATTAACAGGGCTAATTCATACTAACTGTCCCCAAGTCCACATCACTAACGCATATTAACCAACTAATATTGCCCCACCCCATATACTACTAACTTATCCCATCAATGCCTTCATTCATTAGTTGAAAGTTCTATCAGAATTTCGAAATTCATTTATTCATTTTACACGAAACACCACTCAAAACAACTACAACATTTTGACCATTGCATCTTTTGATTTATTCATGAAACATGTATTAAGAAAAGAAAATAAGAAACGGATCTTACGGGAACCGTTGTAAATAAAAAATATGTTTCCATGTATAAGTGGAGTAGCCACTTATACTTGGGGACAAAATAAACGAAATTTATTCAAGAATAAAATAATAAATATTGTGGCTTTATTTAAAGAAAAGGAATAAATTTTATTAACAAAGAGTACACTAGAGTAATGTAATCAATTAAGGGAACTCTGAGTTAGATTGGCAGCATTCCTCAAAACCTCCGATTAGGGGTCTATGAACCTCAAGGGTTCGCTCTTTACCCGGGCAGTTCTCGGGGGTCAACTGTTCCCGGTGATGCGTTTGGATGGGGGGATAGAAGTGGATCAGTTTGTCTGAGTCTTAGATTCGAGCTGATGGCTTCCAGGTGTTATTGAGGAACCTATCCTAAGAGTTTACGCGGGGGCAAGCGGCCCTCAAGAGATGGCACTGTCAGTCCGGTCAGTCCGGTGCCGTAACTGCTGCGCCACGCCAGCGTACATAGAAGACGATTGTATGGTAGATACACATCACATCACACGCACATCAAATCATTTTGACATTCAAACCAATATATTGTAGTCCATATTAATAAATGTTAGTACATAACTGGTAGTCCGGTGCGAGGTTTGTAACAAACGCGTTGTTGTGAATTGTGATGAGTGTACTTCTGAGAACTTAAAAGTGTCGTCTGGTGTATAATCGGCATCCACACCTTTCCAATTGAAACACAAATTGCTAATAAGCAACTGCATCACGGAGGAATAGGTGTGACGGTGGTACATTCCCGCTTATGTATGTATGTATTAATACTTACAATATACTAACATTTACTAATATGGACTAACATATATTAACAGGACTATTTTATATTAACTGCCTCCACTTCCACATTAACACAACTACCTTTTTCTAACAATCCCTTCAAATAGTTCATTATGAATTTGGCCAAAGATATCATGGGCAGCAGTAGCTACTTACCATCCGCTATACACGCTCGTTTGCTACTTCACTAAAAAAACTTACCTTTCCGTATTAATAAGCTGGTAACTCTTCGGAGAGCCTCACGAGGTGACTTCTGGAAGAACTTGGGTGTCAAGTTGGGCGGTAGGGTGAGTGGTTTGCGAGCGCCGGACCCTTCCCACGGCACGGGGTGGTCCGCTGCTAACTTCGACGACGCTGTTATCCTATCCAAGTGTTCCGTTGACGCGGGCCTGTTAATTAAAAAATAATATTTAATAATGAATATTAAAACCGCCTTTATTGGAACTATGTACACAAATATAGTAATGTAAGACCATTAATATATGCCAATCCGCATAACAAAATTAGAAAATCTAGCCCTTAGTGCATCTTTACACTACGTGGTGCTGTCTCGTCACGGGAATGTGGCATCATATGCATAAGTAATCTGTGGGAATGTTACCAGGACAACGGGAATAATATTGCCTAAGAAAACAATCTCAAAGAATAATTAATTACTGTGAGAAAATTAATTTCGATGTTTCAATTGAATAAGTTTGTTTAAGTAATTAAGATTTTGGGTCTCTCAGGCGTTGGTAAAGGGTTGATGTTATTTGGAAGTTATGTGCAAGTGAGTATGTAACTGTAGATTGCATCTAAAGGCCTGAGCCTGAAAAAACAATTTCAGTCTACTAATTCGCTAATCAAAATACATCTCGTTCTAGGAGGAGACTTATCCCCGGGTGTGGGAAAGTGTGTATGTAAAAATTCTGTAACCAACCTCCAATTCGATCACCGGCCCCTGAAAATATTCTGGAGTTATGGCAAGTATTAGGAATAGTCCAAGAAAACGGGGCTCTATTTTTTAGTTAAAGAACTAGAAGGCATGTAAGCACATTCATTTTCTTAGTAGTAAGCAAAAGGGAAGGAAAGGGAGTGAAGCCTAAAGTAAACCAGTAGAAAAATGTGTGTGGCTTCAATTATTACAGTTTTCTCAAAGCAGGATAGTACGTGTGTGTAACGTTCATCTTCTTTAACACGAAATTCAAAAAGATTCAAATTAAAAATAAACATTTATTGATAAGAACAAAAACTGACAACCATTCACAAAATATAAATATTTTCTGGCATCATTACCATATGTTCATTAAGCGTACCTTTACGACAGAAAAGAAAGTCATCTTTTTAAACTGCTGAAGTAATCTTCCAAATAAAAGTAAAAAGCAAATAGACCACATAACTTTTTTATAATTTTGATGTTGGTGCCAAAAGCCTCCTCACTTCCACACGCCGGACTTGGCAAAGACATCAAAATTATAAAGTAATTTGTTAAGTCCTTTCATGCTTTAGGTTCCTTTCCTTTCGTTTCTTTTCCTTGAAGTTATAGTACATATGTACATACGTATATAACACATTTAATAAACCAGTGATAACTTTATTGTATTTGTTTGTCACCCATTCATATGCAAAATATTTTAGTGTAGATTATGAGAGAGTACCTGTGCCTTTGACGTGGATACCAGCCGCGCGGTGGACCTCCAAGCCTTAACAAGTCGGCCCCGGTACATACTCCAGATGTCCCCATGACTGATCCCCGTCCATAACCGCCCAAAGTTGCACTGCTTCCTGTACCACAAACAAAAAAAAGTTAACTATGGAAAAGAAATGCGTACACAATTAATATCTATCTATATCTACGTGTGTTATTTATTATACGGTAAGTGTAGTGACGTCACAAGTCACGTTAATCCTGAATCACGCTATCAAAGTTTTCTACACATCTCGTATATACACAAGCTCTGAACTGACACAAGCGGAGTACGGCCGCTCCTCAGGCACGATCAACACCATGCCGGGAGGTCTTCCTTTGCTATAAGTAAGACATTGAAATAAAACTAAATATAAATATATAAACTAAAATAGTTGTCACGTACCGGTTTATTTTATTATAAAAGTGCCTTTAAGAAAGCTAACGCTATAAATATCAAATTCATGTATTCCATTTAAGGAAACCACTAAGTAATTTCTTAAAAATATTACTCTTTAAACTATGATGTATAAAAATTTTAGGAACAAATGAAATCCTTCCAGCATTTTTTGTTTTTTATTTTATTTTTTATCCTTACGCCGAATAAATTCTATGGACTTGTTTTAAACAGACGTAGTCACCGTGCTTTATGGAAATTTGCAACCTCAACTAAGAATGCCACGCTTTACCTACTAATAACATTTCAGTTATTAAGTAAAATGTTGGAATTCTCCCATTGATGTAGAAATTTTGTGATCCTTATTCCAAAAATTTCCAATCGGAGGTCGATTTTACACTAAGTAGTTCCGATAAGACTTAATTATTTATGATAATGTAAGGTCACAGTTATAATGTGGCTGTATTAATACTTCCCAGAGAAGGCCTCCATTTAGTAAAAACGCCCTTTACGTTTTTATGTAAATACGTAATACGCAAGATTTACAGGGACTCACACCCGGAACAGAATTCCAAACTTATCATACAGATTTTCTATCTGGGCAGGAATTAAACCCGAAACCGTCTGCGCGTCTGTCCGGTGTACTTACCGTTGCGCCACGTGAGTATTTATAAATATACTTATTAATATTTATTTATTAATATTATCTGGGGACAATATGATAGGTGTTCAAGATAGAAGAATATATAGAGATATAATAAATATAATAAATTAATAGAAGAAAGATTATTAATGGAACAGATGGAAATAAGGACAAACTGCTGAGATCATTAGCCTATACTTCGACTTCGCTGTCGAGTAAAACATGAATATGAAGTACATTAAGTATATGAAATGTGCATCTGTGTTAAGATTAAGAGATAAATGTTTAGTCTGGCCCCTGGGTTGGTTGTCCATGGCGTTCTTCTGTTTTGGCCGTAGTCGGGTAAAATAGCGCTAGCAGTGAAGTTGATTAACCAAAACACTGCATGAAGTTCAGAGTGTAATTCCTTGACGGTCATCTGGTTTCGCTGTGGTTGAATAACGATTACGTTTTATGACTTTACGGCTACGTTGACTTGTCAATAGGTCATATCAAGACTTGTATAAGAGCGAGTGACTTATTTGATCTAGGCTGTATGGAATTCAGGTCGTTGCTCTGTGGTAAACTTTCTTTTCCAAATGATCTATGCGGTTACTTTAAAAACCACCAATAGATTATCAAAATGCCTTACCAATAGATTGTATGAAGTTCATTTCTTTGTATCTTAGGTCCCGGGGTACTTGCTCAAATGTAAGTGGCAATCGAATTATCGTGTTTTGTGGTGTCCTTTTATTTTGTTCTTTGTTCTGTGAATCGAATAGTTCTGTGGTGTCCTTTTATTTTGTTAGTTGTTGTAGTTGTGTAAAATTATGTATTTGGCTACATTACCAATAGATACTTTAAAGTTCAAGTTGTATTTGGGCAAAAATAACATATTGATTGGAAAGTTTTAAAGTACCCGACGATGAAATTTAATAATACAATGCATCAAGAAAACTTACAAATCGACTCTAAAGATTTAATAGTGTTGCTGCTTTGCATTATTTTGATTTTGCAGAACTATATTTGACTAAATGTCACGTAAATTTTGACGAATATCTATCCATCAGCATTTTAATGTCTATTGCTGGATATAGGCCTCCTCTAGATAGCGCCACTCCAACCGGTCCTGTGCCCTCGGAATCCAACGGTTTACTACTATCTTCTTAAAGTCATCAGTCCAGTTTTACCTAGACGTGGTCGCCATTCGAGAACCTTTCTTCCCCAATGGTTATCGGTTCTCCGGACGATGTGTCCAGCCCATTGTCACTTCAGCATGTTAATTCTGAAAGCTATGTCAGTAACCTTCGTTCGTCTACGGATTTCACCGTTGAGAATTCTGTCGCATAGAGAAACATCGAGTATAGCTCTCACCATAGCACGCTGAGTGATCCTGAGCTTCCGGATTAGGAGTATAGAATTATACATGTATAAATATTACCAATGTAAAAATTGTTAAATTGTATGGAGTTGTTGTTTCGTGCTGTTTCAGTGGAGTGGAGTCATGAATGCGCAAATGTTCAATTTTTAATACCGTAACTTCCCTTTAATTTTCTCTCAGTTACTACAATTACAATCAGAAAGCTTTACCATTACCTTTTCCGTGGCGAGCCGGTGGAGTATCTGTTTCTCGGCGGCGTGTGGCGGACGCCATACAGACAGGCTGGCGGACGGCAGCAGGCCACGTGACGCAAAAACGTATGTGCTCTTCTATGGCTTCCTTGTGGTTTCATCGTAGATGGGCAAAATGTCTTACAGTAGCTGACGATAAGATTTGGCAATATGTCGAGGAAACTTACCAAACAGACTAAAGAGTTAATGGTCTTGCTGTACGCATTCTTTTAGTTTCGCTGTACTTTCCCATTCGTGTTCAACTTGTAGTTCCGAGACCACCTCGTTCCTCGTAGTCACTACAAATAGATTATCAAAAGCCTTACCGATGGATTGTATGGAGTTCATGGTGTTGTTCCGCGGCGGGCCGGTGGAGTTCCGCGGCGGCGTGCGCGGCACGTCGCAGCCGCGCGCGAACACGGGCGTCTCGGGCAGGCTGGCGGACGTCTGCAGCGGCCCGCGCGCGCTCTCGCGGTTCTGCCGCTGCAGCGTCCGCCGACGGGCGCCGTTCGTGCCCATGTCTGACGATTGATCGAGTTTATAAAGTCATGTCCAGTATTAGAACGCGAAAACAATAACAGCCTAAGGGACATTTCTTATTAGGAACCTAATCTCTATCTGAATTATGTTTTTTTTTTTCATTATTTATGTTTTTTTTAAATGCAAGCGAGAGGTAACGTTAATAACTGTATCCAGGTAAAGACCGTAAAGTGAATTAATAACAACAATATCTAAATTTTTCATGTAAATCGCGTAAAATGGGAAATTAGTACATGTTATCCAGTGTGCTGATTTTTAAAAAATGTAGCATGCCTACATTTTTAAAAGTTAAACATTATCCAACATTAAAATATTTGAAATTTTTAATATACTGTGTATTATATGTGTGGTATATAGAGTTTTGTCAAATTTCATCAAAGATATATTTTATTTTGGCAAATTTTAGAAAATTCTCAATTTGGTTTTCATTCATTCGATGTCGTTTTTCCGTTTGGATGCTAATGTAAAACATCTGTAATATTACTTAAAGCTTTCGATTTAAACGTAAGTAATTACTTATGTGATATACATAGATCACCAGATCAGACATTACTATTCATTACGCATTTATTACTTTATTGGTATGATTAATGTGTGTTGTGTGAAATATCGAATTGCTATCAAGAATCGGATCGTATTAGTTTCTAAATACTCCACGTGAGCAATCAGTCAATCAAAATAAAAATCAAAACATTTTATTCAAAGTTGATTCTTTACAGAACACTTTTTGAAAGTCAAGAAGCTACCACCGTTTCCAATATGTTTCGTTATGAAGAAGAAACGGCGAAACAAACTCCATAATACACATCTTTTTAAAAAGAATAGTTTTACAAAAATACAGGGTACAGATTCATTTACATAGAAGAACAAATTAGGATATCATCAGTCACGATCAGGCAGAATGTCTCTTTAGAGACCCTTGTCATATTATCATGCCCTAGCAGGAATTATGATAATTCATACCTGTAGGTAAAGTTCTTCGGTCGGTCGATCCACTTTTGAACGTGTTACTTCTTCTGTTTTTATTGTAGCTGGTTTCCATGGATCGCGTTTTAAGGCTATTGGTGGTGTCGCGGTGGGGTGGTACAGGTGGTACTGGTTCTGATGGCCTAAAATATTAAGAATAGTGTTATTATTAAGTAGAAAAAAATATAAAGTTGTGAAAATATATGTTATATAGATTTTTGGCACACCTTCTTCTGGACTCCATAGTTGGTGTGGGTAAAGTATCAGCTTTTTTATGATGACGTTTTTCTGTCGGTTGCATTATTTCTGTGTATTCATCTTCTACTTCTTGGACGGGTGAAGGCGGGAGAGGAGGGAATTTAGGTGATTCGGGTGTCTGCGGGAGTGGACCCATTTCATGACCCAAATTCGGCGACTGCGGCAATTGAGTGTGTCTGTATGAATGTTCAACTATTTGCACATTCAATGGGAAGTCTCCGCCGCTAGAGACGGCAGAGTCCGAGGAAGACGGTTGACGCATTAGACCAACAGGAACATCTTTTGCACTAGTCGATTTATGCATACTATTAGACCTTCTACCCGAAGAACGGTCACGTCGCTCTATCGATCGTTGATTCTGTATCTCATTATGACTCGATGATTTCTGAATGTCGTGACGTTTTTGTTTCTCCCTAGAACTATACCGGAAACTGTTTTCTAATATTTCCTTAGATACTTCATCACAATATTCATCCTTATGTATATTCCAGTCTTTAGGTAAATATGGGGTAAAATGTTTTTGGTCCCGACCTTGACTTAATATAGCGCTAATATTATTTTCAATTTTACGAAGTGGCGAGGTGTCTCCACTGGAGCCAGGTTCTCCGCTCTCTTGATCTTCTTCTTCCTCAACTGTGGTGATGAGACCTTGACGACTAGCGCTATTGTTTTCACCCTCAGCTCCGAGGGCCGGCAATGAAATTACGCGCACCATATTAGGTGGAACGGTCGCAAGTTCATTCACGGTTTCATTACACTCTGTTTGTGGAGTTTCTTCAACTTTGCCTTCTTTTATTAACGACTGTATATTATCGAATGTAGAAGAATACTTTTTGAAATCTGTGAACCTATTTTGAGGAGATAACTTATTCTGTATAACATTTTTAGGTGTAATAACATTCTTATCGCTAGAGTTTTTTCTACTTTTAGGACTATGACCGAAATAATCGGGGTTTATGTATCTATCTTGGCCATTATTCAGATCTAGACTTAGCCTTGACTTTGGCGACGTCATTTCCTTACTAAGTCTGGAATTCGGTGTGCAGAGATCTATACTATATCTAGAATTTGGCGTATTTAGTTCGCGGCTTAACCTGGAATTTAAGTCCGCACTATATCGCGACTGAGGTAAACTCAAATCGGAACTTGGTCTCGAGTTATAGGAACCGACCGATCCGGAACCGCTTATCGATATACTTGAACCATCTATAGATTTGTCTGTGCTTCTATTCAGGCTGTGCGTCTGAATCATGTTGTTCGTGTTGTTACTGTTAGCTCTGTTCGCGTTTTTGTTGAAGCTTGGCAATTTGTTTCGGTTTTTGCCTTTACGTATGACATAAGTGCCCGAAGCAAAATCATGTGGTCGCCGGAGTTCTGGCTCGGCGTCAGAGCCGGGTGAAGCGAGAGGTTCACATTGCGAAAGCGGAGGAGGAGGCGGCCAGTATTCTTCGCCCCAGTCATCATCCACGCGTTGAGGTATAGAACTTGTACTAGAATGAGATTGATCTCCTGACTTTCTTCTCCGTCTTCCTATTACCTGAAATTCAGAGTGAAAGGTTTATAATAACGCTATAGTCAAAATTTCATAAAATATTTCTAGCTTAAAATTAAGGGTGTAAGAATAGATGTTATTATTTATCATACATAAACATAAAGTGACCAATGACAATCTTAAGATATTCGCAATTTGTAGCATTTGGTACCTGGGTTTTAAACTAGTTAACAAAAAATAAAATATTAGAAGAATTAATAAAAATATTTTTATAGAGATGATTTTGTTGTACCTTTGTGCTTCCTGGAGTTAGAAGAGGATCATCACCATCGAGAGACACTTCCCATGCTATGGAATTGCGTTTCGAAGGCGTAGTAACTGTCGGCGGCGGTGGCGGGAACGACTCCTCCAGGGAGTCGTCCGAAAAGTGGTCATCGTCGTTGCTCTTACTCGAACCTCTCCTTTTACAGCTCTCCATTATGTCCTCCGAAGATCCTCTACACACTTCTCTATGTCTCTCCATAGAACCGGCGAGAGTCCGCGGAGGCAGTCTGCCCTTCGGCGACAACATTTCCCCATCGGATCTGCTGTCGCGTTTGTTAGACTTCCTTTCAACCTTACTGTTCGATGGTGAAATTTTCTGAACATTGTACGTAGGTGAATGCGACTGTCTATTGAATTGTATGTTGGGTCCGGGGTATATAGTGACCGGATGTTCATTGTAGGGTTTGTCGCTGAATTCGCTGGAGAAACCCATGAATGGGAAAACGGGTGGTGTTTCGACACTGGGAGATTTCTTTAGGCCAACGGGTACGGCGCAGTGCCGCGGGGGCAGCCACGCGGAGGTCTCGAGCTGCGGCCGGGCGCCGTGCTGCAGCGACGAGAACTTGTACGGAGGCACTGGCGGCTGTTGCAGTTGGAAACCATTGGTGTCGTTATCTTTTTCCCAACCGAACGGACGCTGGTGCCGCGTTTTTGGCTGAAACGGTAATGTGTTAACTGTTGTTAATTTTTAGTAATTTATTTGAACTGTATTTCCATTTTTAATTCTAGTGATGATAAGGAGTTATGTTATGAAATTACAATGCATTTTTAGGAAAAAATACCTGTAAACTTCGTTCAAAATTGGGCTAATGAAACTTACTTTCAGAGATTTGAACAAAAATACTCTTTATATTCATTACAGTTATGAGCTCTTCTACATAACATACTGTTTAGGATGCAATTAACTATGTGATATCAAAAGTTCCTTAAGTAAGTAAGTAATACTTACGAATGTAGTTTGGGTGGCAGTAGTGATTCCATTAACGCTGATTAAAGAATCCAATCGTTCCTCAGCTTCTCGGTGGTCGATGGAAGGAGTGCGTTTCGCTGAATTCGCTGGGGACACTCTGAAAATTATATCAATAAGTTCTTTAAGCACTTGCTATAATGTAAACGATGAATTATTTTGCATGATTTCCATACGATTATTTCCATTGACTTACCAAAGTAAGTAATATACCAAAGGCATATATTATATCAGTTTCAGTCAATAACACTAATTTGCCGATTCTTTAGATATGCATCTTAATTATTAATTAAAATTTCTAGATATATATGTATAGAAGCGATTGTAAAAAAACTAAGGTTTAAAATGTTAGATTCAATGTCATTTGGACTTTCTTAGCTCATAAAAGCTTTAGTACCGAAATTTAAAAAAAATCGACAGGGGTCGACGCCGAATGACATGGATTGATGAACATAGCTAATAAAGTTGGGGTTTGGCATAGGGCATTATCCGAGAATGTAAAGCAAAACTTAACACGAAGAAAAGATATGATTAAAAGTATAATTGCTTACTTCGGTAATAAGGTGGAGATAATCCGTTCTGCCTCTTCGGGCGGAGGTGGCGAGTGCGGCGACGGCGGGTCCGGTGGCGAGGGTTCCTCGCGTTCCTCCGTCGGTCGGAATCCCAACGCGAACTTCGCTCTGGAATATCGAAATTTCTAGTAAAACCGTGGTAGTTCCTATTTATATGGATAATATATATTTTTTTACTTATTTATTATAATGATCTGTATAATTATTGATATTTACATAGTTATAATGTTAAGAATTCTGTTAAAAACTGCTCCAAACACCACAGTAAATAATATGATATTGCAATACCGTCAAGGTCTTAAATTGTGTTGCATTTAGTAAATTACCATGATGTGTACAATAAGTAAATCCTCTCAATTCATTTGATTAACTTGCAATTACACTACAATACTTTAATGTATGTAAATTATCGTCCGCATCTTTAATAATGTCAACTTGTATGTACTTGTGTATCCGATGTTGGCAACGACTTCCAGAAAACTTTTGCTAAAATACTACTGTCGACATCGTATTTATCAGAAATTTGTTGTTTTACATAAACTATTTGAAAAATACGTATTTCAATGGGCTCAGTCTTCAGACACTTTCCTCGGGGAAAAAGAAGTACTTACCAAATGCAGTCCACGTGGATCCATATCCATAGAGAGACTCTAATAAAGACTTGTGTTTATGAGGTTATGTTCATGTAGGAGTTTGATTGCATTATTTTCCGTAATATATAAGATGCCTAGATAAGGCAACTGCACACCTGATGGAAAGCTGTCCACGTTGCTTGTGGAGATTTGCGATAACAGGAGGAAATTAATGTGGCTTTTGCATAACCTATGGATAATATCTTGTAAGTGTATGGAATCGGATCTCGCGCTTTATAGGAGGTCGAATTTTAGGAGGCTTAAATTGAGTAACCATTAAACTCCTAATAAAAACAATATAAAATATCCTCTTTATACTGCCGGAAAATATTTGGGAACGATCGGTTCCTCTAACATAACTACCGGATAAGTCCGAGCAGTCTGGGTTCCGCAAATATCTGATTTTGCGGGCCGGAATACCGGATGTCTTGGAAACCCCCGAATAGCATATTTACGGATTGTAAGCCAAAGCCTTTTTTATTGAATAACGGTACTATACCTACAGTAACCTTATTTACATTAATAAAATTATTTTCGTCATGAACCTTCGTATCTTATAAATTGACTGTCTGAGATACAAATTTATAGCCTTGCCGATATACAGTAGGTAGGGTACAAGAGGTAGAGTTGGTCGATGTATCTCAGGTAAAATTTTAATCCTGTTGGGGGTTGATATTCAATGACGGCATTTGTAGTGCAGGAATGAGCACACGTTTCATAAATCCCAAAAAGAGTCCACAATTTTTAGTTGCTGTTACTGCTGCGGTTTTATACCAAGTCGCGCCTGTGGTTTTATATTATGTCGTAACATCTGTCTTATACAATTACGTTCATCCACCTGCTATTTAGTTCATCCATTAAATATTTAATTTATACGGTGGTTCGGGTTCTATATTCACTGGCTTTTCGGTTAAAGGAATCACCCAAAGGTAAAAAATCTGATCAGTGCATGAAGTTCATCAACTGGCATTCAACCAATGCGGGCTTAATCCATCCTATTTTAGAGGTGGCACAGCATGGGCCAATTTTGGGAGATTTTTTTGTATCCTGCTATATCAAGGATAATTGTCTTAGCTCACCTTCTGCCGTTCATGCTCATATATCCATCGTCCTCTGAGGTGTGTCCGGCGAGCGGCGAGTCGTCGTCGGTGGCGGGTGTGGCGGGCGTGGCAGGTGTCGCCGGTGTGGCGGGCGGCGGCGCGCGCGCCTCCAGCGACCGCGGCTCGCCCTCGTCGTACTCGCTCAGAACTTGGTCCAGCAGCTCCAGCGAACGCTGCACGTCGTCGCACCCGCTGCAATTGAATAATCGTTTCCTGTAGTATATGCTAGTTATGGGCGTTGAATCAACGAAATAGTTAAATCAATCATTTACCTACAACGTTTAGACGGTTTAACAACTTTCATCAACTAGATGAATTCGAAGGGTAAACGAAAACTAATTCTGGATTTACCACTTTATATTTACCAACTTACAGAGGGAGTATAAAACCTACCTTTCAATTAAAATGACTTCAAAGACGATGTATGTTAAAATAATATTTTTAAGGTTAAAGGAACGTAAAAGTATACAAACCGTTCAGGTTCTATCGTTATACTAAAATGTCCGTATTAATATTCATTTTAGTTTTTCCATTTCATTGGTGTCTGGCGCGCTAGCAAAAGTGAATTATAAATACGCTGCGAATGTACGAACGAGAAATTTATCTATGCAATGACATTATGTTAATGGCTTTCCTAAAATTAATTAAAACCCACGTTTCGATATCGAATTTCAATTAATGTTAAATATAGGGAATAACTGCAAATATAAGTATTGGCATATTGCAACTTAGGTATTTGTAGGTAACCTTTCCTTTTTCTAAAATCAATTAAATCTAACATAAGTTTTGTATAAAATACATACACGAATTATCTTTAGTTTTTTAATCATTTTCAATATCAAATCTAACATAAGTTTGTATTATTGTACATAACAATACATACACAAATTTGTCTTTAGTTTAATATGTTTTGGTATATTGCCAATTAGCCTACTACTATTATTACCTCTTTTTTTTAATCAGGTCAAATCTATAACAAGTTTGTATTAGTGTACGTAACAATACATACACTATTTATTTTTAGTTTAATATGCTGTTTTACACACACAGTATATTCTGCTCCGAAAACACTGTTACGAAGATACGCACTGCGTATATCATTTGGCGCAATACGATTCCAACAGAATTGCGAAACCGACACAATGATATATCTAAAACTAGTAAGGTTTGATGATGCGATCGTAATTATATTAAAAGGTTGAAATAACCTGTATTTTTGTTTTATGATAATTTGTTTCACATATTTCATATTTACCTCAATTTTAAACTATCGATGGGATTGCTCTATCACACCAAACCAAATCCAATTCCAACAAAATGCAGGAACACGAACATTTAATAAAATTGTCATACTTTTAATAGATATTTCTTTTTGAGAGATTTAATGCCCTAGTCTAGTCTAGCTTCAAGTTTTTATTGGCAATAAGTTCTTCGCCTATAGACAAAAAGACAGACAAAAATTTAAAAAATGCTAGAATTATGACTTAAGAACGATGTTTTCCTGCAATATAATAAATATATGCGATGTACAAACACACAGAACTTCCATTCTT
>DWJG01000016.1:0-14313 GCA_018248795.1 Ectomis octomaculata | reverse complement strand
AAATCGGTCCAGAATTGACGAAGTTATCAGTGAACATACATAAAAAAATACATACGCAACGAACAAATAACCTCCTCTTTTTGAAGTCGGTTAATAAACGTCACATGAAAAGGCAATGGACACGTACAAACGGAGTGCCGTGAAATTAAACGATGCAATTCATGGAGATCGCTGAGTGAACTGGACTGAGCCTAATCTAGTTCCTGCACTTGTGAGCTATAACGTTAAGTCTTGAAGAGTATCATCATTGCTTAAATGGTTCCTGTTAGATGGTTTTGCCCGAGAGTTTAGAATATTTGCCAGTCGTTATAATCATAAATAACGCTTTTTTGAAGTTTAAAGCGGCTTGACTTATAGGGATTCGGACCTATTCGAGATCCTTATTCTTGACCTCCCACCGGTTACGTTGCGCATAATAAAAAAATAAAATAAAATAAATACACGTGAGTTAAGCTATTTTAAATTTGAATATATCTAAAGTTACTCATGAATGTTACAGTGATAAAAATACTGATAACGCTTTCTACACTACAGTCTCTACAGATTCTACAGTCTCTAAGTGGAAATGTGTAGTGACTATCCCACTTTCTACACTCACTACTTCTACACTTCTACAATAATATTTCCTGTATCGTGGTGACATAGACAGACAAAGACACTTAAAAAAGGAGGACTTTGTAGTACGTCTGAATGAATTTCGTATTTCCGATTTCTTAGTTTCGTTCGAAAGGGTACGTTCTTTAAATGGTCCAGCTTACACCACATCAGGATCTAATATATATATCCAAGAGTATGTAATTAAAAAAAAGGATAATAAAATTTATAATTTTGATTTTCGTGTCACATGCTTCCTCAGGCCCGCATTGCAACGACAATAAAAGAGGTTATTTTATGCTTTTTAGATCCTTTTTTAAGTGGTTGCGGTCGATTTCGCTTTTATTAAAGTTATTAATTTTAAAACAATAATATTAATAAGTCTTGTAGTAGTATTTTGCGAAACATCATCATTAAAACTAATTATGTGTCTATTTTATGCTTGGTGCCGTCTATATTATAGATAATAGTATATATCAAAAGAATGTTTTTTTTTTTATATTTTTGCTGCCAGTACTCTTACCTTAGTGTGTCGATTAAAGTTTCGTCGTTTAAAAAAAATATCTGGTGAAGCTTATCGAATGATTACGTCGATTAATATATTATTATCTTTCTTATTTAGTTTTTCATTTTTTCATTATACTGTACTTTTCAGGTGGACGTTTTGTGAATTGTATAGTGAAGATTGTGGTATGAAAATTGCGTTTGTTTGAAATTTTCGTCCAACGATATCTTATTTTCAATGTGGGAAGCAACACATCAGCTATGAAGCCTGTACAGAGGAAGGACAGCGCAAGCCAAAGTTGTTCCTGTACATCCTGTATATACAAAAGTGAGTCTGAGCAACCTTCTATAAGAAAATATATAGCACATGGTTCGAGGATAGATCGATTGTACTATGGAAAGTATATTCCTTTACGCGAACGAAAATTGCTTAATAGGTTAGTGAGGACCAGGGCAGTTTATGATGATCTTAGAGCTCGCCTTATTTCTGACAGCACATTGAGTCTGGATAAAAATGCAGATTTAAGGCCAAGGAAACATCACCATATTATAAAACCTCTAAATAGTACAGAAAAGAGTGGCGCGATCTTAGAAATTGTTGATATTATTGATAGAGGTGGAATGACTAATCCAAAAAAAATAAGTGAATGCTGTAGCTGTTGCAGTTGTTCTTCAAAAGTCGACATTTTAGAAAGGGGCAAAAAGGATCATAAACACAAGCGCTCTTTTAGTCGAAGATTTGAGGGAGAATATGGACAAAGAGCACAGCACGGTTATAAAGCGCAATACGCTCATAAAGAACATTACGGCCATAGAGAGCAACACGGTCAAAGAGGGCAATACGGTCAAAAAGCACAATACGATCAAAGAGCTCAGCACAGTGAAAAGGGGCTTGGTAGAGCGGGAGAGAGATACGATAAAAAAGGTGTACGCTTTAAAGCTAAACGTATAAGGTCGGAGCCATGCACATGTACGTTTAAATTTAGTGGTTTGATTAAAAAATATTCCAAGGCCATGATGCCAGAAACACGACCTGTTCCACTAGAACCAGTCCGTACGATGCAAGATCTTTATGTTGTAGAAGATTCTGCATTACAAAATTTGGCCAAAAAGTCATACAGTAAAATGAAGGATCTTCAAGGTAAATTAGAGTGTGAATGCAACTTAAAGCAGAATTTACAAATTGCTACCAAGAAATCTTTGGAACAACTTAAGCAGGCTAAGGACAAATTGAAAACCAATGTAGAAACTGGAGTACGAAAATCTTTACAAGCTGTAAAAGGTTTTCAACGAAAAGATAAAGCATTTGAATATGTTGAATATCCTGAAGAAGAAACCAATTTTAAAATTAAGAAAGATTCAATAGTAAAATTTAAAGATTACCTTAAACGAAAAGAAATAATGAAAGACTGGGAATGTGATTTAGAATGCATACCTGATACCTGTGAGCCTAAAGAATGTTTTAAAATGTTAAAACTAAGGAGATTACAGAAACGTATATCAGCGAGACTCGAGAAACGACAGCGAGGTCGTAAACATGCAGTAAAGTATGAAACTTTTCATCGAGAGGTTAATGTTGGTGAGGCACCCTTGAGAAAATCTAATAGTAGCGTTCAAGCGGAACAATTTGCTATTACTACTGCAACACATACTGGAAAACAAAAGCCTGTGTTACGCGGTGAAGGTGGAAATGAAATAATGGGAAAACGTTTAATAATTGAAACTAAAGAAGAGAAAAAAGAAACAAAGCAAGGTATAAGACACGGTGTTAGGAATAGAACCAAATTGCAACAGATAGGTAAACAGTCAGATGAATCTCCTGATGCATATTTAGAGCATAATATTAAAGGCCTTAGAGGAAAACGAGAGTTAAATTATGTGAAAAAAGATAAATTTCACCCAGGTGGTCGTCAAGCTATGCGTTTTGGCTCGTCGTTCAATATTGGCAAAAAAAACAAAGCAAAGTTCGACTCTAAATCATCTAACCGATCTAGCGTTCCTTCCGGCTTACATCTCGCTGACAAAAGAGTAAGACAACACAAACATACACATAAAAAGGTGCATAGCCACCACAAAGGTTCACAAATAATATTAAAACCATCCTTAGAACCAGCCCCTCGTGCGCCCAAGGAATTAAAAATATATTCTAAAAGACAGGAGGCTAAGTTAATTCAGAAAAATGAATATGGTGCGATACCAATAGTAAAACCAGTAAGTAGTATTAAAACCAACACAGGTTTTGGCACTAAATCAGTACCGAGCTTAACAAAGAAAAAAATGGGTGCAGTTGGTAAAAATGTAGGTAGGGACGTGAAAAAAAAAGAATTTATCTCACAAAAAGCTGATCAAAATCTTATAAGTTCTATGCCTCGTAAACAAGCCGTTCGTATTGAATCGACATTCAGTTTCAATATAGAATTTTCCAAAACAAATCCAAATCAAAACGAAGTAAAGACATCTTCCATAACAGAACAAACAGAGCATCCTCATAGCATAGGAACATATATTCCGCGTGAAGTAAAAGTTCCAAATATAAAGGAAACTAAGAAGACCCCTCGTAAGAAAAGAAGCTATGCTGCTTTAAAGAAAAAAGGTTCTTTAGCGAAAGCTAGGTACATGCAAGCGAAGACTAACTTATTGAAATGTATATGTAACTTTAAATCACAGAAATTAAAGGGAACTAAAAAGAAAACTAAAACGTCAACAACCGGAACTGTAGCGTCTATAACAACTAAAACCAAGATATCTCCTATCATGATTGATAAACATATTGAAACAAAAAAACGAAACCGAATGGAATTGTCCAAAGCATATCAACTACACCCAGATGAATGCGAACCTGGTATTTGTATTCCTGGTGAATGCGATCCACTATTATGTAAAAAACTCATAGAACAGAGAAATAAATTGAAAATGTACAATAGAGGGTCTTACACGCGTTCACGTCAAACGAAGTCTGCATCAAGTCTAGTTCCGATACATTTCCACCCTATGATAACTAAAAATGTTCAGTCTACATTAGTTTCCACAAAGCTAGCTAAAACTGGTACTCCCAGAAGGTATAAGGAAAGATTATCATTGGAACAAACTAAACAGAACAACATAATTGGGATGCCACAACGACAGGCAGTGCGTATTAGTTCTACTTTTAGTTTTAATATTGAGTTTTATAAGGATAAACAGGCATTGACTGAAGGAAATGAAGAATATGTAACAAATGTTCCAGCAGAAGTGAAATATAAGAAAAAAAAGTTAAAGGACGGTGGCTATCAAGCAAGCAAGAAAATAAATAAATCAATATTTTCACAAGTTATTAATATGGATGAGTATATAGGACCATCACTTAAAAGATGTTTTTGTACTTTGAAACTGTACAAAAATAAAAATACTAAGAAGAAAAAAATTAAAGAGCTCAGAATGTTAACAGCAAATACACAAACTTTCGGTGAAGCTGTGCCAGTAATAGAGACAGTGCATAGAGGAACGAAGACAAAAAGGAGACATTACAACGAATTACTTCCTTTCGAATGTGAACCATATTTTTGTGTTCCAGGAGAATGTGATCCATACCAATGCTTGGAAAGAATTAAAAACCGCAAATTAAATGTCAGAGATTATGGTGTATATACAGGTAAACCTAAAGTGACATCTATATCAAGCTTTACTGAAAACCCTTATACAAGATCTACAGCAATGTTGGCACAACCTAAATTATATCGCAAAGGAACGTATGTAAAAGATAGGTACAATAAAGTTTCAGATGGTAGATCCCGTGAAGGCATTGTAGAAACAAGTGGATCAGGTGAAATTTATGATTCCGTGAATTCCAAACAAGCTGTTAGAATCGGATCAAGTTTTAATTTCAGTATTGAATTTTCTAAACAACTTCCCCAAGTATTAACCTTAACGAAAGCTAAGCCTGAAAAAATCCCAAAAGGGTATAAGAAAATGTACCGAGATAAAGGTATTAAGGTTACTAAAGTACGCGTCGATCGAGCAGATGTTGATACTCAATCATTAGAACCCAAAAAAATTCACAGATCATCTTTAGTCAAGCCTATGTTGAAAAGATGTTTCTGTACATTAAATCTACAAAAGAAAACGATACATCAGTTCCGTAAAGGTCAGGCTCAATGGGCTCCAGGCAACCAACATTTAACACCAAAAATATATTCAGTTAGTAAAGCAATGACTACCAAAACTGGAATAATTTCTCATCACAATTTTGGATCCCAGGATGAAATGTTGCAACTTGTTAGATCTAACAAAATGATTTCAATATCGACTAGTTCGTTCTTGTTTAAGAAATTCGCTACAACATCTATATCCAAATACAATACTTTGAAACTTTTTCCGGTGCTCGAAGTACCTATGAATTTAAAACAACCGATAAAAATTAATTCTAATCTAAGTGTAGAAATCGAATTTATAAGAGAATTAAATTTTAACAAAGAATTTGGGTTAGAACATAAAAATATTACAAAGCCGATGAAGAGTTTTAGTTATGGATATGTCAACGAACAACCCCTTGATTGTATAAATCAACTTAGAATACCATCTTTTATAAATAATAGTCAAAAAACTGGCATTAGTCAATATTTGGAAAGATGTTTCTATACAATGAATGTGCAAATTTCACCTGCAAAAGTATCAGCGCAACAGAAAAAGTTTGGTTATAAATTGAAACCTTACGAGTGTGAACCAGGAATATGCATACCAGGTGAATGTGACCCTTATGTGTGCCAAAAAGCAATAATGAAACGATTGATGCGAAATGTGCACAAAGGATCTAGTACAGAATCTGCCAATAAGTCGATTTCGAGTTATACTACTTACACAGGATCAGGCTCCAGAAGTACACAATATGGAAAGCAAGTTCGAAGTCATTCACAAGAATCAAAACCAGATAAATATACAACCCAACCCCACCGTAATACGGGCCACAGACACGCCGTCCGTGTAGGATCAAGTTTTAGTTTTGATGTGCAGTTCTCGAAAGACTCTTCGCAATTGCCCGAAAAAGGATACAGAGAAAATATAGGCAGTAGTTATAAAAAACCAATAAAACGTACATATAGCAGCAGTACGACCAGGAGTAAAGGAGCTCAAGGAAAAAAAGTTCGTTACGGCAAAGATAGACATGCACAGTCAACTACATCTTCAGCAAACAAGGGATCAAATTATGCTCCTAGGATGAAAAGGTGCTTCTGTACTTTAAAATTACAGAAAAAAGGCAAAATTTATAGAGAAAATGCAAAATTGAATGTTCCTCCCAAAACGAATACCCCAAGTATTACATCCCGAAGTATGAAAGTTGGGACACCTAATTATAAATACCATGCCCCTAAGCATCACACATACAATCTTGAACCCTACGAATGTGAACCAGGTATATGTATACCCGGGCAGTGTAATCCTTACGAATGCTTAGAAAGAATTAAAAAACGCACCGATTTCGGTGTCGGCACTACATCACACGGAGAAAGGTCAATTTCTAGTATGACAAGTGAAGGAAGACGTATGAAAAGGAAACTTCAAACTCATGGCATAGATACGAAGCATAAAAAAACATACAAAAAAGATAGAAGTAAAGATATAAGCAGCATTACTAAAAAAAATAGAAATAGAGTGACAAATAGTATCAGTTCAAGTGTTAATGAACGTCAATCGCGTCAAGCAGTTCGAATTGGTTCCAGCTTCAGTTTTAATGTTGAATTTTATAAAGATACACCGAGAGTCTCAGAAATTAAAGAAACAAATAATGTAGAGAAAACTATAAGGACACATAGTCAGTCAAGGCAAAAGAACCCTGCAAGCGAAAGAAGACCCAAGAAACATTTTAAGGGAAGTTTATCTCAAAGCAGCAGGGATTTCTCTCATAGGAATATGCAAATAGATACGCCTAGAAATGAAATGGCAACTATGACTTCATCTTCGAAGCGCTGTTTTTGTACAGCTAAACTTCAAGGTATTCAAATTCCTGAACAACAGAATACTCCAACGCCAACGTTTATGGAAAAATGTTTTTGTTTACTAGGATTACGAAATAAACAAAAAAAGTCCCCTCAACCTGCAGAAATCCAATCTGAAACTGCAAATAAACGAACTAACACCAGTTTTAGACCTAAAGCACATTTGCTACACTTGGAGCCATACGAGTGTGAGCCTGGAACATGTATCCCAGGCCAGTGTGATCCGTATATGTGTGATAAAATCATTCAACAGAGATTAGCCAAACAGTACTCAAAATCATCAGCAACTGAATCAATTAATACACAATCAGTGTCTAGTGGTTTCGGTTACAGTAGACGACAGAAAGATGGAACAACTCAATCCCGAGCTAAAAAATATAAGAAAAATCAATACGTAGTTAAAGACAGATCAAAACCTAAGGATTTTAATAATAGAGTTCCTAGGAAATACACAGATCATAGTGAAATTATGAGTAAAAATAAAAATAACGAAAATAAGCGTCTCGTCAGAATAGGTTCCAATTTCAGCTTTAATATTGAGTTTTATAAAGAAAATATGGATAGTAAAGAAACAAAAGAAAAAATAAGAGAAATTAAGACTGTACCAAATAGTTATGCTCACCATAAAACTAAACAAACATTAAGACGTGTAAAAGGTACTAGAAGTATTGGACCTAGTATACGTACGATTGATGCGCAAACTGTTGAAAAAAAAATGAGAACATTTGGTGTTAATCCTTTATTAAAACGGTGTTTTTGTACTCTGAAGCTTTTAAAAAAACCTGATCAAGTACAAGATGTTAATAAAATTGATACTAAAATAGTCGCAATGAAATCGGTTGAAACACAATCAAATAAAATGTTAAATGAAAAACCTATACGAAATGACTTTCGTGGTAATGAACAGGCTCTTCTTCCATATGAATGTGAACCATTTGTATGTGTCCCAGGTCAATGTGATCCGTACGAATGCTTAGAGCGAATCAAAAGGAGGAATCTGCATACAAAAAACTTTGGTACTTTTACTGAGTACCCTGGAAGAAAATCGGTTGGTAGTGCTGCTAATAGAACTACAAAGGACAAATATTTACAATCCAAGTATAGAGGTACAAGACCTAAAACTACGCAAAAAACAAGTGATGTTGAAAAAATCAGGCAATGGGAATCTGAAAGGGAGAATAACCGTTCGAGACAAGCTGTTCGAATTGGATCTAATTTCAGTTTCAACGTAGAGTTTTTCAAAAGCGATGGAAATGATGGACCCGTAATAGTTCAAAATCCATCTCAAGAAAATTTGTCCTTAAAACATAACAGAAAAACACCAAAGAAATATCATACGAAATCCCAGCGATCACACGTAGGACACAATGTTCATTCACAAGCTTCTACAAAAATGGAATCGGCAGAAACCGGAATGCCGACCTTGAAACGCTGTTTTTGCACTTTACAGTTAAAGAATGATAATAACGTCATCAAACCGAAGTCTGAACATTCAGCTGTAGGGGCATTTTTAAAGAAATGTATCTGTGTTCTTAAAATCAACAAAGCTGGAAAACTCCAACAAGTCCCACCACCACCTGCAATTAAATATGAAATAAAAGGAACTTCTACCTACAGCCAAAGTCCAAGACAAGACAAACTTGTTAAACCAATTGCATTAGAAGCTTATGAATGTGAACCTAATGTCTGTATACCAGGAGAATGTGACCCATATGAGTGTTTAAAACGAATGCAGAAAATACAATTCAGGAATATTGGTACGGCATATAAACCTAATGTAAGAAATTTTGCAACCAATTCTATGAAAGTGCCATTCACCAGAAACACTGAGGCTCAATATCGTCGAAAACAAAGATCGCATTCACAAGGAACTTCGTTTCCAGCACATAGAAGACAACATAGTCACGACACTAGTTCATACACGCCTCATTCTTATAGACAGGGCAGTACCAATAGGCAAGCAGTACGTATTGGATCGAATTTTAGCTTTAATATAGAGTTTTTTAAGGAAAAAGGTGATAAACAGCACAGTTCTTATAAAGAAATGAAAGTCGAAAAAGTGCCCAAAATTAAAACTAGATCTGAAAAGTTACGGGCGAAGCCTATAGACTCGGATAGTATAGGAACAAATACACTTGAAAGACTTCATATGACTTCTGCAGTTAATACCGCCCCCAAGAGGTGTTTCTGTACATTGAAACTTTTAAATAATCCGAATAATTTAAAATCTGAATTAAAACCGTTGCCACCACTAAAACCAACACCAATATCAACAGAAGATAAAATGACTGCAACTAAAAATAAATATACAATACCACATGAATTAGGTGTATATGAATGTCCACCTCTAATGTGTATACCAGGAGAATGTGACCCTTATGATTGTTTAAAGAAATTAAATAGAAGAGAACGTAAATATCGAAATGTAGGAACACGTGCAGGGAAAACATCCATAGCATCTGTAGGAAATACGTCATCATTAAAAACTCATGGGAGTCAGTCAATTTCAAGGAAACGGAATTTTAAAACATATACTCCCCGTTCTGAACCACAATCTGTTATTTTAAAATCACCTCGAATGGCTCCGAATGTGGATAGACAAAACAAACGTGCTGTCAGAATTGGCTCAAATTTTAATTTTAGTATAGATTTTTTTAAGGAGAGATTGCAGCCTGCTATTATTCGTAGTCCAAGAATAGTTAGAGCAAGAAATATGGAAGAAGATCTTAAATCTCATTTAAGTAAAAATGTTACAGCTAATACAGGAAAATTCCGACATCATGATTCACAAGCCGATGGCATTAGAACAAGAGATCAGGCCTCTGATGCAGGGAACATGTTAAAAAGGTGTTTCTGTACTTTACAACTACAGAATTCTTCCCGACAACGAAAGATATTGCATAAAAACGCGGTTCCTCAGGGAATTAATGTTAAATATCCTCAAGTTGTAACAGTTGGAAGAGTGACAGTAGAACCTTTTAATAAAAAAATACAGCAATCTCAAAGAGCTGTTAACACTAAAATATCAAGTCAAGATCGACGATGTAAAACAACAGAACCAAAGATGACAAATAATGTAAGAACTGTTGCAACAAAAATCGACAAGAAACACCTTCAAAATAAACAGTTAGTTGAGCCCCTATGTGACCCTAGTAGTTGTCCAGGCTATCGAGGTCAAGACCCCTTAAAAAGAAAAAACAAAAATGATATGCACACTATTTTACCATATACTCGTAGTAAATTCAATAAAAAAGAGAGTAAGACCTTAGTATCCGATAAAGATAAGTTACAAAAAATTCTGAGTCAAAACCAAACAAAACTTGAAACACGAGACAAATTAACATTTCGGAAAGGTAAAAGATTAACTTATAAGAAAAGTGATAAATCAATACCTACACATTTATTGGAGACAAAGTCACATTTAAATAGTTCTATTTTGTGTCGTTGCGCTAGGTTATTTTCAAAACGAAATACAGAAACATCAAATTCTCATGATAATCAAGAAAATATTCAAAGGTCCCGTAATGAACAATTTAAGGTCGTTCTGAAACCTAAAAGTTTAAAAACTGGAGCCGGTGAAGAATGCCCATGTCCAGGTAATACTAAGGACTCAAGAAAAAAATATTCTAAATCTCAATATGGAGATATGGATAGTACTAAAACAAAACAATTGAATGATAAACAATCAACAAATATAGAACGTAAATCATCGTCCAAAAATCCAAAAATGAAAGTAACTTTCGCTGACGATAATACTAAATTTTCACCGAGTATGACAAGTGAAAAGAGAAGTAAAATTCAACACCACGGTTCGAGCAAAGGATCCAAACTTTGTTCGTCTTGTTCAGTGAACGATTGCCCAATACAGTGTCCAAATTATAAGAATGATAAGAAAAAGTCATGTGTCTTTCGTATGCTTACAAATTGTTTAACAAATAATCATAACAAGCGTGTTACATATTCAGAGTCTGCTGACAATTGCCAATATTGTGAACGCTGTAAGAAAAAATTAGAGGCAGATGAAATAAATAAAGGTGCTGGCGATAAAGGATCCATTAAAAAAAGCGAAAAATCGCTTTCACAAAGAAAAGGTCATTCAGATCATCCCAGCAAACAGTTATCTAAATCATCTCAACATAAAGGACGTGCTGCTACGTGTCCATGTGAAAAAAAAAGAAAATTATTTGTAATGCAGGTTGATGCAGTAAATTATGACATTGTTAATAAAAACGAATTACTTCAAAAATTTCATGGGGGTAAAGAAGAATATGGATCGATGGACGATCATAAGGATATTACAGGTCCCGCGTCAAAGTTCGAAGGAGCTAAGATTACAGTACCGGCAACAGGAAAGCCAAAGATTATTGGTGCACAAGGCAAAACACTCGTTCGACGGGGTCCTACCGGTAAAAGTGGGCCTTGTATATGTGGAAGTATAAAATGTGCTATAGAATCGAAGAAAACAAAAGGAGGGTTATGGAAACGAGACGAAATTAAGCCTTGCGTGTGTGGAAGTATAATTTGTGCTAAAGAAACAAGGAGATTAAATAAGCTGAGGAAAAAACATACTTGTACATGTAAAGAAGAGATGGATAAAAGAAAAGCTGAAATGGAGATGTATAAAAAGGCGGACTTGAACAGGCGTATTAAAATTCAACAAGAAAAGGATGAAATTAATCGACAGAAACGTATCAAACGTAACTTAATGTTAGAGAAAAGAGTTAAAAAGTATAAGGACTCTAGTGATACTTTTCTCGCGGTAGATTCATTAATAGATATCGGAAAACTGGGTGTTTCGACAGTAGGCGACGTGTTAGGTACTGCAGCTAAGGCAATATATGATCCAGAAGTGGCTGTTGAAAGACTGAAATGTAAGAAAGCTACGCCAGATTCACTATTACAAGAATTTGGAAAACGCTACACGGAAAGCGATGCAGCCTCAACAGCCAGGCGGGTCAAATTGAGATGTTCCTTTATGAAAAAAGTACAAGCAGCAAAATCGAAACTAGAAGGAAATCCTCTTACATACTTTTTGTTGCATATAGCAGATAGTAACCCAAAAACTAGAAAGTACAAACGGAAGCCGAAGAAACGATTTCGAGAACCTCTCGACTTTCAGTGTAGTCTCTATATGGCTTCTTTAAGGAAGAGGCCTTTTCTTCGTATCTATAATAAATGTCCATGGTTTTATCCTCACTTCGTAACTATGCTGAATATTTGGAAACAGTTTACGGACATAATATTATTTCTCTTAGCGGCTGCCGTATGGAGTCCTTGTATATTATGTATGGAGGCATGTAGAGCCATGATGTGTTGCTTTTTCTGTACTGGTTAAGTTCTTGTGTGTTTGGAATAAAGTATTCATTTGTATTATTTACTTGTTTCTTTCAAAGTCAGCCACACACAAACATTAGTTGTTTGTTGCTGCAGTCATAATAATATTTTATAGAGTATCGACATGATGCCTTAAGATATCTGAAGTTAAAATATGATATTGATTTTAGAATTATTCAATTATATCGATTTTGAATACCTCTCTTCGTGTTATTCGAAATATGCAACTCAATACAATGGTCATGCATTGCACCCTAAAGGTCAGTGACCGAAGCCGCAAAGTTTTGGGGTTGGTTCGAATTTAGGGTTCTCAGTTATTTACCGGTTAGGGAAATATTTTATGATTTTACTAATTTATTTCCAACCAGATATATAAAAACAACAACGTTATTTTGAAAGTTACTACACACGTAAAAACTATTTTTATTATCATATTTTATTCAAATTCCTATTATTATTATTTAACTTGTGTATTATTAAGAAGAATATTTCCTTTAGGCTATTTAAAGATTGTGTAACAATAATAATAATAAATATTTTATTATTCTAAATGCAGGGTTGTCAAATACGGTCCTGAACCCTATTGACACCACAAATGCATTACAAAAGTACCTACCCCTCGCCATACCTCATGGGACCCCACTTGACACACATCAGTGCTCATATTTTAATACGCATTTTTTTGTTATCCCAAAACTACGAGTAATTCGATTAAATAATATTTTTATTTCAGTATACGTTATGCGATAATTCGAAAGAAAAAAATTAACTTTCGAGGTCGGTCACAAATGCGTTGCTACTCCTGAGGACTGAGACGGCCGCCTCGTGTATAAGTGGTGCCGGCAACCATTCCTTCCCAACCGAAACACAGATTGCATATAAACAACTGTTTCACGGGGAAATGGACGTGGCGGTGATGCCTCCCTGGGCGAATCGTACACAGTTTCTAATACCTGGTTACCCATTAATAATACTGTTACAACAACGAATACCAAAAATAAAAATAAAGGGAGTGCCCGTATTTTCGAAGTTTTTGATGATTATTATTTTATTGGATAGTTTTCATTTGGTACCGGTGATCATACTTCACAAAGTGGACGAATACAATGCTTGCCTTTGAAGGCTCTTTCAAACAACAGGCGTAAGTATTTTGGACAAACAATGTTTGCGTGACTTGAACCTTGGTTTTGCACTGGAACCATAAACCGGGCAGCCCCACTTTTTTGTTTAGTTGATAATTCAAATTTAGGGACTTTAGAGATCTGCTCAAATACAAAAATACCATTAAAATCGTTATTGCCATTTAGGAAGAGGTCAGTGACGTACCGACCGCAGTGCCACCTATGGAGTCCAGGTTGTGTTTTCAAACCACCCAGGAACCCATTTAAATATATACACAAAAATTTATCCAAATTGGTCCAATTAGTGGTCAGGTGTCAAGCACACGTGCTGAAGCTTATAGCACAAGAAATATTTTTTTGAATTTGGTTTGATGGTATTAATTTTCGCGTTGACTTTTGTGGGGGTTCCATACCCAATAGTTTTAACGAGACCCTATAACTAAGACTGTCTACTCAATCATAAAACACATGGCTCAACTTATAACTATATAATAGTGGTTATTGAAACAGACATTTAAAAAAAACAGTATAAAGTAAATGTGTAAATATACTATCGATTTTTTTGCGTTTTAGCTTATCTTTTTAACCTACCGTTTTCAAGGTTTAAGGGATACAGGTCGGACATACGGTATGCTCCTACTAACTACTACTATTATTAATACTACTACTAATACTGGTACTTAATATTACATTTAATAATATTAAATATTAATTAGTTGATTAATATTCGTTAATGCTGTGGACATTAGTTAGTTCTGTTGATATGTGTTAGTCTATATATAATGCGT
>DWJG01000015.1:0-14327 GCA_018248795.1 Ectomis octomaculata | reverse complement strand
AATATCAATATTGCACCTTGGTTGACTAGAAAATAGTCGAGAATGTATCATAAAATGATAATTAAACATGGCAGCTATGAAAATGTGACTTGTTTATCACAATCAGTATGGCTATAAAAATAATAAATAATGAATACAATGAATGTAACAATTACAGCAACAAAAAATAAAAAAAATATTGTTGGAAATGGCCATGGTATTGGTATAGTGTTAGTCTTGACTATATTTAAGAGGATGTAATATATTCTGTATGTTTTATAGTGGTTATAACTAGAACGTGTCTGTGGGGTAACAGCGGATTTCATTCATGCGGAAAGTATCATGTATTAAGGGCCCGTTGAGGGCATATTGGGTAAAGGCCAAATGCATATAAGTTCATTCAATATTAAAGAAATTAAAAATATAAAATATCTTTGAGGTTCAGGTTGCACAAAGTCCTTTGTAGATAAATTGAGGTTATAACGAAATTGATGAACGTAAGTTATGGGTATATTGTGTGGGATTTAATAGTCCAGTTTGTTAGTATTACCAAAATGTTTCAAACTACATTTATTATGGAATTTACTTTTATTTCTGCCGACTACGTTTACGACTGCGTTTTTATGTAATGGAGACAAATGGTGGTAGTTATTATGTCCTGCATGGTTCAATTCTAACGACTCTACCATGATATCAATTTTTTACTTAATGCAGTGCGAAAAATCCTTTTATGGGTTGGACGGTGGTACTAGATAATACATAAGGCATTACAATTACATCCTGTGGGTCAGTCAGTATAGGGTATTTTACACAGAAGTCCATGGTGAGGCAGTAATCACTTATCATGGATGTCTAATTCTCCTATGAAAAACGATGAGTTATATGGTATATAGTTCAGCAACTTTTGTTACTAAGGTTATTACTACTAACTACTAAGGTTGAGCATTGCATGTCTAGTTTCCATACTGTCCATTGTATTTATTTGTTAATAGTATTAACTCTAAGGATTTCTATTATCCGTCTTTTTACTACGTCCGCGGGAACATCGAGGATTTTCTTTTTTTTTAAGTTTCGTTAAGGTTTTTTTTTTTAAATCGTTCCACTAGTTTTTGAGTTTATCCATTAAAACCAAAAGAAAAATAAATCATATAATTTTTATAATATTTGTGTAGACTTATATATTTACAAATTTACCTTCATGGAGAATTCAGTGCAATCAAAACTTATTCTAGTAAACATCCTCCTTTTATTAAAATTATATTTATGTCTAGTTATGCACAGCTTTAGTTGATTTTACATATGTTTTACTGTACATGTGGGTCTAAACAGAGTAAGCAAAAGCGACTTGACATTTACGTAAACTGAACAGTGTAATTGGATTTTCAAGGTTCAATCCACAAGAGTAGATAATTCAGCGAAGATCTTGCGCTTCGCATCAAAGCAAATCCGGTCTCTTATGAATTTTCCGCTTAACTTACCTTAAAAAATACTGTACAAAACAAATAATCGGACCGGTTTGTGAACTTTCACCAGATCATGTACACAAGGCGACAGTCGAGAAATAAAATTTATAAACTGTACATAACCACAAATGATTACGTAACTTATTTCCTTCGGCGCAGATTTACATTTCAATTGGCGAGTGCAACAAGATCAAGGAGATGTAATTGTTTGCAAACGTGTGATATCCTACAAACAGTTTGTATATAGGTTGTATATAGTTAGGTTTGTCAGTTGAGGTCGGGACTCGTCTGGGTTGTCCAGACATTTGATATATCTAGATTCTTCAAATAATATTTTTAGCAAATTTGCAAATAAAAAGTAAATTTTAAATTACTGCTTATTTTTATAACTTTTTGTATACCTCTCAAGGATCAGAAGAAGTAAGATACATTTAGTAAAACCGAATGTCCAGTATGGGGAAACGTAAAAAATTATGTCATGTATTATTATCCCTTAACTTGCCACAGTAGTTTTTAGTGTTTATGCTAATTTTAATTTTGGTTCGTATTATATCTTTGTATATTTAAATCTTCCGACCTTCCGGTCTCTGACCTTCCAGGTGGCAACCCTAAACATATTACTGAAATATAACTAATAGGTTTCATGCGCTATGGTTATAGTAGTCTTGTTATTCTTGATATGGGCCTGATGTCATGAGCCTCTACGAGTACCTACTTCAAAATGAAGCTAATTTCACATATTGCATACTTCGTCACATACGTAGTACGAATATGTTTATGCGTAGTTTCTTAACTTCATTGCTAGTAATATGAATACATGTCCCCAGTACCTAAGTGCCATGACTTGCATACATATATAGAATACTTATATACCATGAAACTTGTAGATGTATTCTCACAAAATTGTAGGTAAATCCAAGGACATATTAATTAACATATACTTATTTAAATGCGATGTGAAACTGAAATTAAAGTAAGTAGTGCTAAGTAAGTATATGTGTAAGTAAATACTGTTAGACTAACTTAACGCCTGCATTGTTGTCCCCATAATATGTATATAAATAAAAGTAGGAAGAGTATTTGAGATGTAGCCTACTTGGCTAAAGTTACGGTATAGAGATTTAGTTTATATAGTTAGTTAATTATCTTAAGAAAATCTTGAAATGCCACGTAACCTTGCACATGAGCACATGCCGATGAAATGTAATTTCGTTTATATACACAAGTGAAATTTTCATTATGGCTGTAAACGCCTACGTTTTCAGTTGTCGGGTGTTCGAGTGCATACTTATGTGAACCACTGATTAGCTGTATCGATTCTGTATAAAATGAGGTTCGCCCGGCTTTGTCCGCGCACTTTGCGTATAGTGTGTTCAGTTTTACACAATGAGCAAAGTATTTTATTTTTTATATTTAGGATACAAGCTGTCCTTGTTACTTACACCCTGTAAATACCTTTTGTTTCTTTGCAAATCCAGTTTATCCCGTTTAAGAATTTTATAAAATTATCCCACATCCATAGACAGGCGGAGGTTACGTTAACTGCCATAGTCTGAATAATGTTATTAATTAGAAAACTGGAAAATAACACTGACTGTTACACTTACAGTAAATATTATATGTTGTATTACTATATATTTACATTCACACCTAATTCTGCACCAGCAGTGAGTTGAGAGTACCTTTCCATCATTTACCAGACATCACTTTGAAATGTTTCAATTTATTCTTTTAATGTTGCGTAACATCTGTTGTTGTTAGAACTACTCCCTATCTGGAACTGCCATTGGCAACGCTACCAAACCTATATCTATCAGCTGGATACTATGGTCTTTCGCAGTTTCCCATTTTCAGGTGAATTTTTACTCGGTTGACATTGAGGACTCAAAGCCAGTAATTTCCATAATAAAGGAAAGAATGTATGACAATTCTTTATCTATCATGTTTATTGCAATTCCGATAATTATTTTGTACCTTATGCGGGCTTACGGTTAATTGTTGGTATATTCAGAGTACCTTTTCCATATTTAATGAAGACTCATTTTTTATAATTTTTACGACAAGTATTTTCGTATTTCAACTACATGATACATTTTCGAAAATGTCTTAATATGCGCAAAAATTTATTCATCGCACTTTGTCCTACATATCGGACAACAAGGGGGGAAAACATTGGGACAATAACGCATTATTAAACTTCATCCCATTATGATGATGATGGAGCGTAATACATGTGATAAACCTGTACCTTGTCAAAAATATCTAAGCCGTTTTGAGATATTCCTCTCCCGCACGGATCTATAAAACTAATTGAGAAATGTACACAGAAACTGAATACAAGGACCCTATCAAATTGTATGATTTGATTGTGATTTTTTACGTAGGTAAGTTATATTATGTCCATTTTAGTGGACATCAACATTGCTTGTCATTTACAGACAATGATGAATAGTTTTATTTGGGAGGCTTTGACTTGTCTTACTTACTATTCCTGAAATCCTAATTCTAACATTATAAAGATTTCTTATTGTAAAGATCCAAAATATATTGTGACAAAATCCTGCTTTTATGAACGCGTACATATATCATTACTCTTCTAAATAAAGGAAGGAAAATACTGCTTGTATACTTATTTATTGTAAGTGTAATCTTGATGTTCCGCTTGTAAAATTGTCGACGCTAAAGATGTCACTTTTGCTATTCCGTGTTCAGTTAGTAACGCTTTTACTTCATCAGCAAATCGATTTACCATCATCATTGTCGCGCAGTTTGTAAAAGATTCTTGGTTTTCGCTGTTGGACCACAGGTTTAAGTTGACCACAGAGTGAAAATTTGACCGTATCTGACCGACTTTTTATGCTTTTGTCGCTTCCGAAATCATTCGTACTTGGTTTACGTGTTTTGGGTTTTATTTGTGGAAATGAGGATGTTTTGCGGTTGTTTCATTTCAAGGCTAGACAGAGTCGAGGTCAGGGTTTGTTATTATGTCGGACAATTGAAGTAAATATTCGCGACGATCGATCTTCGTTTTCACTAATTAAAATGAATCAATTGTCGTTGTACCTTCCAAGTACCTAATTTCTTTAATTTTTAAACAGAGGCCTAGAATTTAGAAGTAAAACTGTACACCCGATTCTATCACCATAACCTCCCTTAACGATACTATACTTACGTGTACTATACGTATTCTTTGTGTGAATTCGGTTTATTTTTGTTTGTCAGAATTCACCCTTCATTGACGAAGACTCTAGATGAGATAGCGACCAAATTCTGAGTCTTTATCAGCGGAAGATGTCAAAAGATAAAGTTGATATATTGAAGGATTTAAAAAGTGTCTTCTTACAGATTATTTTGATACAGATTATCTTATGATATACCTACTTGCTTTTGAAATATGTCTATGTTGTCAGTTTTTGGTCACACTTGTTTGTCTCAGTTTATTTTTTCTTTGAGCATAAATGTACGAAACTTTACCATCTTTATTCTTATTTTTTTTTTAATTAAGATTTTCTTTGTATTTTGTAATCATAACTATTCTGTGAATAACCGTCCCTACAACAATTACTACATAGAAACAAAGTAAAGTAGTAGAAAACTACGAGTAGAGTTACTACGTACTCTACCTCTTATCTTAAGGCTACAACAAAAGCATTGAAGCAAGATTATTGCATTAAGATCTCATTGTTATTTACTTGCTGTGAATATACCAACTAGCTTAAAAATATAACCTGAAACTCGTTTCATTTTACCATCATTACTATTATAACATATAACATAATCACCATCGTAACGCATTTTTTTTACAATTCCTTTTATTTCAATGTCAGTGCAATATAAACGCACTATCACGGAAACTTAAATGGTAAACAGATGTTACGAAGGCTTTAGCGAACGGCTATTCGATAAGTAACTATGTAGGTAGTGAAGCCAATGTCAACACAAGATTTATCAGTAGTACACATTTGTTCATTTTATATCTACTCCAAATATAGCCAGCTAATCCTTTGTCTGGATCAGAGGCTATACTCGCCCGCAGCGATAAACGCAATAAACCCACGTAATAACGGCTACTCTCCGGTTATCGGCGTAATTTCACTTGTTTGTTATGGCAACATCGTTTTTAATATCAGCTGAATGTCCATATCAGAGGTTCCCAAACTTCTATAATTCTCACGTCTCATAGACCACTTTTAAAAATTTGCTGGTTTCGGTGGACATTTCTATCATATTGCCAAAACTTGACACAAATGTGAAGATTACATCTAACTATGGATATTTGCGTTGCTACTGAGGCCAACCATGAACTAAAGTTTTTGAAAAAGTTTTTACATGTTACTTAGATCTTCCTAAAATATTATCTACCTACATTGATAGGTCAAACGAATGAACGGACGAAAGGTTGATAAGTTTTAGTCAAAATTTTTGTCTATGAAAACCAGATAAATTTTCTTAGACTTCCGCTTAGGGCTTGTGAATCCCCATTATTAGTCACGCCCGTCGAGTATGCTGTGAACCCCTTGGGATCCACTTGAACCACTTTGGGAATCAGTAGTCCATATTATCTGTAAGGACGTCCCATGACCTTTATTCCGATACGTTTTAGATGTTTCGAACAATTACGTAGTTCCGTAACTGATCTTTGCTGCTCCATTTTATGCGTCGTATTCATTGGGTCAATCAGTAATTGCCACTGAAAATAAAACTGCTGGCATTGTGCAATTAATTGAACTTTTCCTGTACCAGTATACTACTAAAAAAAAATTGTTTAGTGGCAGCTGCTAAATTTAAACATATTTAAGATAAATGAGGATAATTATAGCTTCAGTAGGTATTCACCCAATCTCTAAACTAGATTCTAAAAAAAGTAACCAAAAAACGTAACAACAATGGGTATAAAATTTAATTGATCTGTCGAGGTCAAGTTACCTGCTATATGTTTAATTAAGTTTTTACAACAGTTAACTGTTTGATATGAAGTGAAACCGTTTTCACTTTTTATGATCGCATGACAACTCACTGTAAAAACCCCATGTGGGATTAAGCGTGGCGCACAAAATGGTATTACGAAATTTGAAATGAGCGTAATGGTCGATCGTGTTACAGATAAGTAAGGCAATATTAATTTTAAAGTAGAAAAAGGCAATGATATTTTATAACATACATAGATATGTTGTCTCCATACTAAATGTCAGTTAATGAGTGCCGCGTGAAGTTGGCAATTTGGCACGGGTTCAGTACATAGAAAGCGTCTGACGAATTCCACCACCTCTTTCATGTGTCCTAATTCGGACAGTTTCTATATTTTTTAACGTTAGCAATGTACCTGTTTTAGAAAATGTCGTTAAGAAAAAGGTAAAACACGTAATTCAATGACACCGGAACTGTTCTGAGTAATCATTCTAGTCTCAATGATTGCAACAATTTATGTCAGGTCCATTATATGTCTTGTACGTTTTATTATCGTCTGTTTGTTCTTAAGTAATTAACGTATTCAATTGAATATACAAACCATAATTATAAACAACTGGCGAGGCGCCACGATCCCTATACCGGAGTGACTCGCAAATGCTTCCGGCTTTGATTTCCGATCAGACAAAAATCTCAATTATGAGATGGAATTATTGTTTCTGGTTCTTGGTATTTACATAATTGTGTACAAATGTGTACACATACACAACTATGTTCATGACAGCCATTACATAGAGTATCATAGTATGAGGTTGTAAATGTAGAGAGAGTTATTATATTATTGTTATGCATAGAAATATAAATATTTCAAAGAAATAAATTAATGTATTCGAGTAGGTAAATAAAGGATGTAGGCTCATTTGAACGTTTCCGTAAATAAAATTTACGCCTTATTTATTATTTCTCGATCCATCAAACATGTAACTCCGTATCTTCCAGTATGTTTAATTGATAAACTTGTTTCAATTGCAAAGTAACACGCGTATGTCGTATTGTTTATGTGTAAGTTTGTCGATAGCACTATTGAAACCCGTGAGTGCTCGTCTCGAATGCTTTGAAGTACCAGGCAAACATCTAAGTTTACTTACACTTATAAGGAATAGATATAGTGATATCGTGTCTGTATAGACGCGGTAAGTGTAGTGAGAATTTACCTATTTTTCAGATATAAACAGTAGCCTAGTCTTTTTTCGGGGTCATCAGAATTATACATGATAATTGCTTCAGTGTTTTTTAAGAGTAACGCTGTTAAAAAATGTTTTACATTATAATTTAGCAAACTCCTGTCCCATTAGGTTGTCGAGTGTCAAAATATAAAGTAATTAAATTAAGTGATGACTTCCATATAAATTCTTAAACAAAAACCAAATTAATTACATTGAAATAAATGTTTTGTAATAATTTAAGGGTCATATACATAGTTATATTTGGTTTTCGTGTTTTACACAGGCCGACGAACTTTCTTGCTTTTATGTACGGAAATACGAACGGGATTTTCTTATAGTACGGCCCGAATATAATTTCCCATTATATATAATTTTCTATACGTATTTATTGCACTGAACATCCCTACGTAAGGCCGTCCTAATTCTTAGTTTCTTTTTTCCGTCTGATTGAGGATCCTGGATAATTTTGTTGAATCCGGTAGAGTCGCTTGGATTGGGTTATATACATATGAAAGTGATTGCTTTTAAACTCATACATGATATTATCCAAATAAAAATAATTGATAAGTCTGTCTCTTAAAATAACCATTATTATGTAAGTATAACAATTTTGTAATGATTCTGCTTTTTTGCATGTCATATAAGACAGTAAGCCATTTCGTTTGAATATATTGTCTGGTGCGTAATTTTTAATCAAAAAACAACAAAAAACAAAATCTATAATATATTCATCAATTTCCAAAACTCATAGAATATTGTCCAGGTAACCCTTTGTTTTATAATCCAATGACAGGAATAAGCATATGAAACCACTGCCCAATGGTAAAGATCACTGGAAATCTATTAGTAGTGTTTGAGTTTATCGCGAACACACAAGCGTACCAACAGACAGACCGACGCGGAGGAGAAAGTTATATAACACATGCGCAACTTTCCTCCAAAAATTATCCAGGATTAAATCAAAAATTCTCGCGTTAGCTAATGTTTCTTAAATCTTTTTGTCTATTTATTGATCCCAGAAGTAAAGTGTAAGTTTAAGCTTATTACTACTTAACTAGAAATCTTGATCACGCGTATAAGTTACCTATAAAATTGTATAGAAAAAAAAACTAGAAAGAAGTATAATATATTTAGTGCATTACAAAATAATATAAATGTTTTTAAAAATAAATGTAGGACGTTTACGATTTGTTAATTAAGTGTAAGTTACTTCGAAATACGTCAAGCGGACCTAGTTTGTCTAATTGACAACTGGACCAATTTGCATCGGAGCGCAAAATTAAGCCTCGATTAGAATTAGCTAATAAATACAAGATAAATGGAAATTATCGGCTTATCGGCTTTTCTACCAATATGACTCGTTACGAAGATTATTTGAGTCCATTACATGGTAAGCGGTCACCGACGCTCATGATGGCTTAGACAAACCTGTAGGGTTGTTAATACGAAGCTTTGGACTAACAGGTGATCGTAACGCTGTACCACCATTAACATATATATCCTCATTTCAACTCATTTTTGTCCTAGTGTGAGAAGGCTTGAGGCCATAATCCACTATGCTTGCGGTAAGTGCGATTTGGTGGAGTTTACATATGAAATTTTTATTGGAAATCTTACTGACCATGATTTCCTTATCTTCTTCATCATAAAGTTATTGTCATTTTATTGTTGCGCACATGATTTCGAGTTTTTGTCGTTTCAATATAGTGCAGTGCAATGCAACCAAGACCTCGTGCATGGGAATGCCAACCATCAGCCTCTCGAGGTCCACTACGGGACCACTCCAACCGGTCCTGTGTTCTTTCAATCTTACCTCATAGTCACTTAGAAATTGTTTTTTTTAAATTGACTATTATCAACGGTAAAATGAATCAATATAATAATAATAGTACAAATGTTAATTACTTGCTAAATGTATCTTCCCTCAGATACATTTATAGGGTTTAAAAGGTTAAAACCTCAAAAAAAATATCTCACCTTTATGGGTATGTTGTGCGTCATTATGGTTATTGGTATAGTATAGATGATCGTAATAGTTGATAGGACTATACAAATTGTGTATAAAAAATGTGATATCATTATATCGTTATACCAAAATTCATTAAAATTCCAGTTTGGTACTCACACCAAGATATTTTAGGATTTGCGACTCACTATTAAGACTATCATCTTTGCGTGACCATCAAAATCGGGACTGAAATAATAATAGAACAAGTGTTAATTACTTGCTAAATGTATCTTCGCTCAGATACATTTATAGAACGTGGAACCTAAATAAAAACGTTCCAAAATTAGTATTTTATACGTAAGAACTTACTGTTATCACCTATACGTGTACAGATACGTAATATTTAATGTAAGTCTTGGTCATTAACACAGTGTCAATTGAATGTCGATTGTATCAATCACAACTTCACATCTCTATGTGTACGCTATCTATTCAAGTACACTTCAATTTTAATATAATGCTTCGATCACGATTGTTTTTTTCAACGTATTTCACATTTTTCTATATATTTGTGTCTAGATTAGCTATTATTAGTTAGTCTACTTTTAGTTGCATATTATGTTGAGCAGGTCCAAATAGTGTCAGAACTTTGTGGATTAGGTGTGGCGATACCGTTACTAAATTATTTTGTTTATGTATAGTAAGGATGTGTACATAAAATCATAGGTGGCGATACCCTTGTAATTCGATAAGGTAGGTCGTAAGAATCCGTCAGAACTTTGCGGATTAGGTGTGGCGGTACCGCCGGTACTACTGGTGTTATAAGGATGTATACATGAAATCATAGGTGGTAAAACCTTTATAGTTCGATAAGGGTTGTCTTCAAGGGTTCTAAGTTCTAAGAACTTTAATCCAATCTGGGATTAATTAAAGAGGTCCGTCTGTGATAGTGTCAAATCCATCCATGTCAAATCCATACCATCCGGTGAACAGTTTATGTTATAAAAATTTAGGTGTTCCAAGTTCTTATGGATAGTAGGCTGTTTGATAATTTTTGGGTATAAGTTTATCATATAAATATGTAATACGCAAATAATAGTTGTATCTTCAGTTTGAAGATCTCTATCCCATAGCGGTAAAAACCACTTAACAACAGGTAGAATGCACATTCGTCGGTTGCTCCTATTATTAAAAAAAGTCTGTACGTAATAATACTATTATATTTTTAAACTACGGGTAGGGCTAATCAACCGGATAATCAAATATTACGATGACTCATCACCATATTTTAAATAAACTGGTTCCCAATCTTGAATCTAGTTTTTGATAGAGTCTTCAATCGAGGTTGTTATCAATTACAATAGATATTGTAACACAGCCTTAAGTTCTAATTACATTATATACTCTGATTGTATATTACAAATATAATCATTTAACCTGTTTATTGAAACTGTTAGTGCAACGTTTATGTGAGGCACTTTGTTTAACAGCATTTGATATTAAGTTTTGTAAGTGTCCCAGTTACGTCGATACGAGATTTAATAACACTCTCATTAGTCCCGACACACTCGTGACAGTTGTCTTGCAGCACACAAACGTGGTACAACCGGTTCCTTCCACTGGTCTTACATACTCAAACTTATATATATCGGAATACCTATATGACTATATTTTGCTCGGGATACACGATACGCGTATGAACTGAACAATGTTTTTTAAATACAATAAATTTAGTTTTACTGAGTGTGGGGAAAAATAAAATTACTCATTGAACCAGTTTATTCGCGAGAAGGTTACATTGTCGAAAGTGTGATAACATTGTTAAAAGAATAATTTAATTTTTCTCATACAGTATGACTATACAATTGTTTGATATTTTATTTTTTGAATGTAATTGCTACTTCTATATCTAAAACTTTGTTCATATTGATCGATCCACATTATAGATAATAGTGTACATAAGTAGCCGATTCGACGAATATGATAACTTCTTTCATAATATCATAGCTTGTATATTTCATTCAAAACGGATATTTGTTGGGCTGTAATTATAAGAACTTTTTTATGTTGATTTTTTTCATTTATTATTCTAAAATTCGTGCTAATACTAATTGTTAGACTGAATTAGAATTTCAAATTCCAATTCAAAAGTTCGTTAGTAATATTAAAATTATCCATTATAATACTCAGTATATTAGTACTATAACTTGCGATGTCATCGTTTTACATGTTAAATGTTCTGTAAATATCATGTTAACATAGAGAATATATAAGGATGTGATAAACGTTGTTTGTCATTAGTTGAAGAAAACATCTGTTCTGAAAAGGAATTCCGTTTAGATATTCCCGGATGGAAAAAAATGTAATCGCTGTGTCGGGAATCGTTCTAATCAAGATTTCAGATTTCTGTGGGTGTGTGTGTGTGTATATCATAGGTTTTTGGATGCATTGGATTGGATTGGTGGTGTGGTTATTGTTATAGCGAAATATTAGAAGCTTTATTACCTAGTTTCTTCAAAGTTAATTTGATTTTTTTGATTAGTATGAAAAAGAAAATAAAAAAATATATAGTATCCGTTAGGTCGGGAATGTATAAGCAATTGATGTTTCTTTCGACGTCACTTGTCGGTATTTATTCAGTTCAGCCTGTGGCAAAGAATGGGTTACCTATGTTTTAGACCTCTCATATACATATCCTAATCTATTTCGTAATTTCGTTTCTAATACATATACCTAATCTATTTCGTTCCGTTTAACATTCTCGTACAAATTAGAGTTTTTTCATCGTTTTGTAGTCAGTTATACCTCCCGATACTTTGGACGTGTCCGAAACCCTAGTTACGGTCCGAAATACTTTTCCCTAGAAACGTGTAGCAACAATGCTGTCATAATCGAACAATGCAACATCCAACTTTGATACATATTACGTTTCCAGACGTCGCATGCAGCAGCTGAAGCTATGGCAGCAGAGGGAGAAGGAGTGGGCGCGGTCACGAGCGAAACGCGAGAAAAGCAACAAGCGAAATATATACTTCAGCGACAGCGTGATGCTACTCGAAGCTGCGGCCCGGAATGACATTGAAGAAGGTAATTCATTTAGTAAACAATAGACTATTATTACGTACAGCATTTATCCGAGTGCACGGTTTTTCTTTTAGGTTCTTCGTAGCATACCTAGATATTTTTGTCAAATTTTAAATCATAAGACAGATCTGTTATATAACTAAGATTACTTATTTATCATTCATGAAATCACGAATAAACAAATGACAAACGCCTCGTTAGACTTTACATAATTATAATTTCGTAATTGGCGTAAAGCGATATCGCTCGGAATTATCGTAATTTTGTAAGCTTCCTGGAACTTGATTACCAGTGATAACGTTATTTCCGTGGGTGACATTTAAATATTGTTCAATAATAAAACTTATTACAATATAGTGTGTGTTATTCAACTCTACTCTTTTATATTAGTTCAGATTGAGAGTAGCCTTAATGGAGAGGACAATATTATATGCTATAAATATGACATTGGATTTGCGAATATTATTATTAGTTTGATATTGCTATTATGATAACTAATTTTTTTAATCAAATATTGTTACCCGTTTTTTTTGTACTTTGTTTTCAGTTCATTCTACACGAATAAGAAATTCTTATTGTGAAACCTAAAAATTGATATCTAAGAATCCCAAATGATTGATAACATTATCTAATATAGGCTACCGAATTTGCTAGTAAACGGATTAAGAGTTATCGTAGACATAATTCGCGTGAAAGCCCGAATACCATAATATGCTGGTTTTTTGTATAAATTTATTACGCGTCACATGCTGTAAGGACTATCGGATTTTGATAACACTACATACCGATAGCTTGTTATCTGCATTAAGACATACCTAACTCTTTATCTCGGTAAGACTCTTTATAATAGATGACAAAATAATGTAATAGCACGTGAGAAACCGGTAGCGGAGGCTAATCATAAATAAGATTATCGGAAGCAGTATTTGATTTTCCGCCTAAAATGGCCTAAAAGGGGCGATCAAAGCTGATGAGTAAATAATTCAACTAATTTAAACAAATGTATCAGTATACTTAAGCCAAACATATCTTGTTTCAGTAATTATTCTATTGCTATATTTTCCCTGGATACAATCTCACGCGATTTCTTATATGATGTCAGATGCCCACTGACATCACAGTAGCACGTAGTTAAGATGCACTAAATGAGGCATAATCTTATTGTGTTGTTGTTGACGTTGAGTCAGAGCATTAATATACCTTATAATACTTAAAAATGATTTAGAAATGATTAATCTTCAAAAAAAATCATCTCATTTTTTACGACTCTAATGGCGCACATACCGCCTGATACCATAAAATATCTAACATATGAGTATATTTGCAGAAACCTCGATTACGTGTGCAAGGACAAAGGGCGATGCGTGGTTGACGTCACCAGACGCAACCAGTGTCAGGCGTGCCGCTTCTCTAAGTGTCTCAGCGTGAACATGAGAAAGGACGGTAAGATGCTTATAAATTATCACCTTGTATCCCGTATACAGAACAGATCGCTCTGCGCCATAGCCCGCGCACAAATATGAGGACACGAGAACAACAACAGCTTAAGTTACATTTCTTAATATACCAAGGTTCAGAGATAATTCAGAGATAGGATGCAAAGGAGGGGTAACATTGGTAACCGCTTCCACAAAGGCGCTAATTGATAACAACGATACCTAATTATCCAAGTTGATCGCGGTGGAAATGAGAAATTAGTACGTAGTACTCAGCGTGGTC
>DWJG01000014.1:0-14447 GCA_018248795.1 Ectomis octomaculata | reverse complement strand
TAATGTATTTAAAATAAACTATTTCAAATAAAATATATTCTTAAGACTTATTGAATTATTAATAATTCGTTTCTCAGTTGATTTACAAGTATTGTATTATTGTTGTTTTCCTTTCATTATTAATAATTCAATAAGTCTTAAGAATATATTTTATTTGAAATAGTTTATTTTAAATACATTAATTGACATGTTAGTAAAAAGAGTTGATGTATTGACATACATATATGGGATCGGACAATAAGAGCGATGGGGGATGATAGTTGGTAATTCCTTAAAGACTAATTAAATAAATTAGTCTTTACGGATACTATGTATAATTTGACTTAAGACTCGTATAAGCTTGTTGTTACCTTAATCACTATGTATAAGTATTAATAAGTTTAATAACTTTATACTTTTGCCATTATATTTTGAAAAGTCTCGTGGTGTTCCGTCGAAGTCTAAGATCATCTTAGCCACATAAGATATGATTATCTTAGGTGTAAATACCTGAAATTGACAAAACACGAAACACGTGTCTATTAGTTTTTAGGCGTTTTCAAGATTTATCTGTGATGTCATCATGTGATCACTAATGTGATCATTTTAAGCGTATACGCCGAAAATGTTTAAAAAAAGTAACAAAACACAAAATACGTGCTTTTATTTTCCCTTGTTTATCATAGAAATCTAAGGTCACGTTATTATAACATTAATATGAGAATAACATGCCATCTACTTTCCATCATGGTTAAAAATGGAACCACCTTTATAAGGTAATTGTTTAATTAAAGATTTTGGTGATAAGAAACTAGTAATTTATTTACGTAATTTAAGTTTGCATTTGATGTCAAGACGCGATTTGGTTCAATTCATGGGTAAATATATAAACTATTGACTTTTGTTTCAGAAAATGGATAATTCTTCTGGAAAACGTAACACACAAAACTGAGCTGATAAATTACCGTTACTCTGCTTACACGTCAGTGACTCTACAAAATGCGGAACTACCGTCTCCTGTGACGATCCAATGTACGCTTCAGATTCCTATGACCAACTACACAGTGCGTAGAGAAAAAATCTGCTTTCCCGGTGAGGTTTTCAAAATACTTAAATAATATAGTTTTGACGTAAATTATTGATTTTTAGCGAAATAATAATATTGATATCGCAAAATTTTCTGCACACACATTATGACACCTACATTATTATACGATATGGATTAGCGGTTGGAAATAGGTATTGCACGTGTTTTTACGACTATTGTCTTTATTTTTTACCATTTTCGACTTGTAAGCTAGTCGTAAAGGCTTACTTCTCACTCGTACGTATACAAATTTAAGGCCTATGTTTACTTACACTTAGTCCATGCCTGGTGGACATCATAGTTGAATATTAGTTGTCGCCGGAAGAGGGTTTGGGTCAACACTAAAAAATTTAAGAATCTACATATTACGATTAGTAACATATAGCTTTGTTTTGGATATTCTTCGTGGTATGGTTACAGTTTTACATATAGAAAACCCTAAAGATGCTAAAAAAATCAAGCTGTAGAGGAACCCTGTTTCTTTTAAACTTCTTTGTTATTTTTAGTAATTATTTTCAATACGCCAGTTTAAATTACTCTTGTTCGGAATGTAAATTTGTGGGGAGAACAAGAATCCTTTCAGTCGTCAAGTTGAATTAATGATTTTTTTAACAGGTCCAATTGCATCAGCAAGTGTTTCAGTGGTCAAAATAAGTAATCGATTTAAAGGTACGTATAATTTTGACTATTACACGCCGAGCGAGATCAATGTTTTTGGATTGTATCATAATACTTAAAATTAACTTGTCGTAATTATCTTTCTGACATCTTTGAATTACCAAGGCATACCGGCATACCGCTCAAAAGAAATAATACTACTAATATGGAATATTTGTTGCAGATCATTTATGCATCACACTTGCTGCGGGTGTGCTGGTATGGCAATATGGTCATTATTAGTGCCAGTTAAATTAATCGTCTGATAACCGAGCTGGGATAATGGATGAGTTAAGTTCATTAATGCTATTAGCTAACAAAATAGAATTCATTAACAATGTAAAAAGTATTATCAGTTTTCATTGTCTGAAAACACGGATAAATCGAATCGTTTTTTTAAAATGAATCCTAGTTAGATCGCCTTTTTGCGTCCGAAACGCCTTGCATGCTAAATTTTGTAAAAATCTGACTTGTCGCTTGACGGAGGGTTGTGTCGGACTCCAACCGGCTAAAAATCTGATGGTGTTCCATCTGGCCAACATGAACGGCGGAGCCACAGGTACGTGGATTAGCACACTCCACTGATTGACTCTCCTCGGGGCTAACTACTATACTGGGATAGTAGTAGCTAGATAATAGTATCTAGACACGCCTCTCAGAGGGACACTCCGAGTATAGTACTCGGCGTGTCCCTCTGAGAGGCAAAGGATACTGCCTGAGGCAGAGAGGTGGGTTGGGGACCAGCGGGTGGCGGCCACGGTCAAGTCGCTCTTGGTGCCTTCCACGGCACGTGCTCCACGGCACGCGGCACTTTCGAATGCGACGCAGCATCTTGCTTGCTTCCCCAACAAGGTAGGGGACGGCGGGCCTGGGCTAGAGAGGCTCGGGTTGCGGCCGACCACGCGTATGACCATGACCATCGGCGGGAGGTGGTGCTAGTCGATGGTCTCTGGTCTCTCTCAGAAACGGAAGAATTTCATGAATTTTAGTATATAGAGTGTTTCGTGGGCGATAAATCTATCTAGCTAGGGGTATTTTTTTACATTGTTTTATCCGTTTACATGTTTTCAGGCAATGAAAAACTAACTGCTTTACCGACACAGCAACTCCAAAGCTACTTTAGTATTTCATAATGCGAGATTGTTCAAACTATTTATATTATTATCGATTCTTTTATTTAGATAGCTAACTGCTGCTTACCGAAACAGCAATACTAAAGCTGCTTCCGTAGGTGACTTGGATGACTAATAAGAGTTTATGACTAAAAACATCATCCGAGCAAAGCTCGGTCACCAGGTATTACATATTTAGAGCTTTGTTAAAACAGTTTATTAAGGATATTAATGTGATACTTATTTTTATTTTATTTGGGAAACAAACAGCAATTTACATTTCAGTGAAGTGTTACAGTTGAAATATACTTAACCCAATACAGTTTTCGCTAATAACTAATACTTATTGTTAATTTGGAGCATTATATTTGTATATCTAATTAGCATTACACAAAAATTAACTATGATAACTAATTAATATAGCTAACATCCATCAATTTCAGTTAATCGTTGTCTTATACTCCTCTTGTATCTCCCTATAGATAAGGCGAAGGGATCGATGCTTTGTAGGTTTTTATTATAAAAATTGCAGGAACATAGAAAGGAGTTTTTTGTGTAGTTTTTTTTAAAGGGCAAAAAGCATAGAACAACAATTTACGACGCGAGCAGATACGGGGGCAGCTAAAACCAACGTAGCAAGAAGAAAGGGTGAATCTATATAATTATTTAAAATTTTGTACAAAAATATTTGATCTTTTTCTATTCTCCTCTTATAGAGTGTTGTGGTTGGAAGTACTAATTTATACCTGAATTTAAGTTGTCTATTATATAGTTTTATATTGCGGGTTCCAAATGATAGAGCCATAATCCAGTAAACTTCTAACATATGCCTTAAACAGAAGACAGATAGTTGTACTCTTTCTAAAATCTCTACTTATCCTGAGAATAAAGCCAAGCATACGGAAAGCCTTAGGAGCAATATAATTAAAGTGTTCATTGCGAGCGAAGATTGTACAGTTTTTAACCCAAACATAATGGTATTCTTTCGCTTTCGCTAAGTTCTTAGCTTGGTGTAGCAGAGATTTATTACAGGCGGTGAGATGCGCGTTGAAGAATACTGAGTTCTCGCACGATGTGTAGCCAATGTCGCAGGCCTTTAGCTTAAGTCTGTAAACTTAAGCTTTCGCTAAAAAGTCATCCTTTTTGTACTGTGCAATAAACGGTTTTGTCAACACGGGTTATAAAATCGATATCGGTTGTTGGGTTAATTTTGAGTTGAACGCGATATATATCTATAGTATTCAGGATGTTAAAAAGGTTTTATATATTCCATATATTTCTACATTAGAGCGTCTTGACCATTGCTCAATATTATTATTCGAATGTTCTATTTTTGACATCGATAATTTTAATTCATACATATCTATGATTGCTGTATTAGTAGCTGGTCTGGTCGCTTATTTATAATTATATCTAATAATTTAGTTATAGAATCGAATTGCTCATTAAAGAAATTTAGGGAGGACTTTACGTTTTCGATATCCTCTTTGATGGGTTTAAGTTGTAGCAATAACATCGTTTGTACCTGGGCAATAAATTTCTCCTTTACCTTAGATACCTCAGAGGCTTCTGATATTATATTTCTCAGTATTTATTATACTTTTTAGTGTTTGGGCCGACAAGGGGGAATCGGGCAAGCCAGGGGGTTATATAGAACTCGATCTGCCCCGATGTGCAGTTACATTATCTGTATCATATTGCTAGATCTAGAAGATGCTGATGAAGAAGATGATGATCTAGAAGAGCTGCGCACCGGTGTATTATCACTGTTTGGCCGAGATTGTTTTGCCGAGCACACTGGACACATCCCAGACTTTTTTAATTTCAGCTATTGTACTCTTTTTCTCTGCTGGATATAGGCAATGTACTAGGTAGTTATGTTTACATTTTGTGCATGTGATGCTACCAGTGGAGCCATCAGCGGTTGCCTTACAACATTCGATATTCATTTTTTTTCTTCTATGTATTTAATATATTTTGTATGTAATAAATTATTGTTACAATAATCTAAGAATAAAAGACGAAAATATTTTTTTTTTATATTAGGGGCTTGCTCGGGATCGATCCTCCGTCCTTAGCGTGTTAGCGATAGTCATAAGCTTGCAGTCGGAGCCACTTAGAGACTTATATGTATGGTGAAAATTATGATACCAAGATACTCCATTATTTAGTGACAAAAAAATACGGGTACGTAGTTAACGCTTTATATTGCTTTACCCACACTCATTAATTACAATGAAGATTTTAAGTTTTAATTTGATGACTTAGAGGCAAAATACAACATGAATTTTGCCTTTAGACACTTAATTTTTTAAACGTTTTTTCTCTAACAAATACTGAACACTTATAACCAACTTTCACTTAACTTTATTCTGTTTATAGCAAGAAACTGATTTTTAATCTATTAAGCGAGAAATACGTGTTTGCTCCGAGTAACAAATATGACAGAACTGCTCCAAGTCACGAATATGACAGAACTTGACTTTGAACAACTTTGATTCTCTGGGTTATTTCTTGAAGGCGCTGCACACCTACTTGGATTTGTGGCGATTATCAACGGTTCGGTTCGCACGTAATTTTCTACCTCGGACGTGTAAGATGTGGAACGCACTTCCTTCCGAGGTATTCCCGGTGGGCTATAACATGGGGTTCTTCAAGCTTGGAGTGAAGAGAGTTCCCTTTCAAAGCCAGCGATGCATTGGTGACTTCTCTGGTGTCGCAAATTTCCATACGTGACGGTGTCCACTTTCCATCAGGTGGCCCGTCTATCTTATCGCTAGGTAATAAATAGTTAATAAATATCGTAGGTATATATAAAAAAAATAATAAAAATAAACCTACTCATCGCACGGGATACCATATCCCTATCAAATAGGTTATTCGCCTTTATGTTTTGCACGGTTATTTTATTTTTACATGTAATTGAAAAGCGTATCACGGGTCATATAGGTGTCTGTGAGGGTGGTGAGGGTGAGATAGATGTCAAAAACATGCGGCTGGCGGCTGATTCGGCGGCCAAGCCGGCGGCATGGCCCCCGGCACGCTCATCTTTACCTGCGGCACGCGCGATTTTCTGGTTTCCGGTTTCAAATTGTTTGCGGCTCATACACAGAGTCGTAGTGTTGTGTCTTATCGTATCGTATTGATATTTAAAATAATTTGGTATTAGTAACGAAATAACAGACTTTAACTGGGATAATAGTGTAGTAATTTTATTAATAGAAAAGTATCAAGAAAATAAACTACTGTGGAAGCCAAAGCATAAGGATTTCAAGAATTGCAACAAAAGAAATTATACTGTTAGAAATATTGCTACTGTGTTCAACATAGCTCAAGCTGAGATAGTAAGTCATTATTTAAAAAAAAACGAAACAAATATGAGGAATAAGGATTGGATATATAGGAAAACGTTATCATTCCTGAATGACAAGAATGCACTGATACCGATTCTAAACAAACACACACCTAATGTAAGTCGCATCCTATTAGATTCGTATAATTCAGTAGATATCTACTACGTACAATCCAGTAACAATATACAATAAGACACGCTTCAAATAAATTAGCGTTCGAATACACTCCGAGTGTTACTCGACAGTACTCTAATCGTCATTCATTAGTGGTGATGGCATAGAATATTTATAGGCTTGGTTTTTCTATGCAAATCCTATAGAGGAAATATTTAATTGTTTTTTTGCTATGAATAGACACCAAAACTACTGGACCAATTTGAAAAATTCATTTACTAAATTGAATTGGACATATTAAATAATATATGTATATATTTTTTTTCAATTTGAAGGCTTGTTTGCAAATAATTATAAGATTCATTTTTTGGTTCAGCCTTTTCAACGTAATATTACACCCCAGACAACGTTATTTTCGACAAGGACTTCATGAAAGCGAACTATATCGAGAGAGAGAGATCCTGAAGTTGATGAAGCATTGCATTTACGGAGGGAGATTAAGTCTAGTGCAGGGCAACGCGTTGATACTGATATATTTGGAGATAAGTAGCAAATTGAGGAGGATGGATCATTGTGTACAACATCAAATCCAGAATATTATCTATGAGGCAAATGTGAGAATGGGGTCGAGGGATTTTCATTTCTTCGTTATCAGAACGTTCGTCCAAGTTACTTCACAGGCCAAAATACAACGTCAGCAATTTCAACATTGCCCTCAAATTTACGCTATTACTCTGTTCAATCAAACTATGAAATGCAAGATAACCCAGACGTCAGTACAAGTGACAGTCTGTCACAAGTCATGGATAATAATTTAACTGAAAATAATGTAGTAGATAAAAATACATAAATGTTTATACTCTCGATCAAATTATGTTAATTTAATAAAATAATTGATAAATGTTTCTGATTTCTAAATAAAACAATTATATTATATTTGATATTGCTAAGGAAGCCGACGTTGTTTCGATGGAAAGTAACATTTTAGCTAATTTCTAATAACGTATGTTTTTAAATTTAGTACGATCTGCGGATTATTATATTGCTATTTGTTCAATAGTTCATTACAACTATTTCTTCTTATACAATTATGAAGATACACACAAGCCATCACGACAGTTTTTTGCTTTCTTATTTTGTAAACTAATGAAATATGACTTGTAATCAAAAAAATCGGAACCATTATTAGTTGTACACAGTATACGTACATACGGCACCTACGCTATTAGGTACATTCCACTTCAACTTGAAACTCCGAGCCACTGATAGTATGCCAGGTGGCAAAACCAGTATACAGTATAGTACCCGGGGAGGTACCACCGCCAGACCTATTTCTCCGTGAAATAGTTATTTATATGCAATCTGTATTCAATTCGAATGGTGTGGATGCCGGTTACACAAATACACGAGGCGACCATCTCAATCCTCAGGTGTAGCAACGCACCTGTGACCAACGTTGAACAAGACTAGCAGTTAGGTACTAATGTTTACTAACTTGGATTAACATATGTATATTAACAGGACTAATTCAAACTAATAGTGCCTACGTCCACATCACTAACGGATATTAACGGATATTATCTGCTACTAACTTATACTAACAATTAATCCTGTTTGAGGCTTGTCACACATGTCATGGGCGGCAATGGCCACTTACCATCGTACGTGTAACATCGTGCGTACTTGTACGTGCCATACTGTGTGTTTGCATGTGTTCTGCTTCTAAATAGAACTAACTAAACGCTTTTCTAGTTCTGTTAGTTAGTTAACTTCCTAATGTGATACCGGTATTTGTACTTACCTTTACATAATTGGATAATATACATAGATAATAAAGCTTGACAAACATCCAGAATCAGTAAAGAAATATCTTGCGGAGTACACTATAAACTGTGTACGGAGTGAAAAGCTAACACAGATTCCTCCAGCGGGTATTCGTTTTTGATATCATGGATAACAGTATTAGTAATATTTGAAGTTCTTCTCTAGAGATCCGTAGAAAAATGTTAAATTTCAAAGGAATATTTCTTCGGTTTATGTAATCCATTCTTAAATCTTCAAGTATAGGGGACATATTAGGCCGATTTTGTAGACAGCACCTTGCAATCCAGTCACATCACTACTGTGAAAACCGTATCTGCAGGCCGCCGGGAAATCCAGCGGCAAATACCACGAGAAAGCACTCCGAAAGCCTGCGGCACCCCCGGCGGCATTTCTGGATATGCTATTAAAGTAATGAACATTCATTTGTTAGTAATGAACATAATGTTCACCAAATATTTTGTTATTTATTAGTTATACAAAACTGTTCATTATAAGTACTTTATAACTAGCTTTTATGTTTGATTTACCAGAAAGGTTTTTTTTTTAATTCAAAATATAAAATGTATGTTTTTGCTAAGTTGAGATGTCTTTTTCACAAACAGACAGTTTATTCATGTAAATAAATAATTTTTTCATCAAGATAATTTTATGACGATAAATTTGTTCTTTAAGTATTAATTCCTTGAGTAATTTAGGAGAAAATTAAAAATAACAAATATGCGAGGTAAAGTTTTTGTTTTTTAAGAACATCAATAAAATCCAAAATCTTATCTAAATTGGATTAGCAGTGTCGAAGATAAATAGTAGTATTGGTTTGAACACACAACCTCTCACCCCAAGCGCATATACCATCTCCATAACGTCGCGAATAAAAATATAAGTAGATACATCAATTGATACTGTATAAAGAGATTAGGAAACATAACAACATGCAGTTAAGGTACAAATTATAATTTTAGCTGGGTCAGGTCACTAAACCCTAGGTCACAGAAGTTGGGCTGCAAATGTTACGATGAAGATATAAATAATGTATAAAACTCATACAAAAAAAAAACATAACATACAATAATAGATGTGACATCTATTGAAAAATCTTGACTTTATTTAGAATACTTGCTAATTAGTCTGCAACATTACTCGACTGATTCGAGAGAAGCCCATGAGATGGCGCATTTCCAGTTTCATTAAACTACACTTGTTTGATACATACTAATGACATCTATCCGCAAATTATTGCTTCACTTTATTTAATTTTTTATTGTTACTTGCCAACTCGCAGTTAGATACATCTTCCTTACAATGGTATGTCAACAGATCCGACGATGAAAAATTATAAATTAAAACTTTTATAAAAAAATATAGAACCGACTTCACTAAAATAATTATATACACTTATAATCAATATAAATAATCTTGATTAGTAAATTAATTCGCCGGTAGTGGGTACGAGTAAGTTGGTAGATAGTATGTATTGACACTAGATTCTGTCTGCAGCTTCGCCCGAGTGGTGTGTAAATAAAAAGTACATACTATTAAACTATTCATCGCCACGTATCCCGCGCGTTTTCAATTCCATGATTCCCATTCAGTGAATCTTCGTAGAAATAATTTTGAATATATAACACGAGAGCAGAATTAGCCTGCATAGGCTTATACCAATTAGCCCTGGAACATTCCAGGGCTTATTGTTATAAGACCATATTGGATGAAATTGAGTTATGTACATATACAGTGTAGAGAGTTTCATGTTTCTACGAATATTTTATTGACGCTTGGCTCTCATTGAGATCATTGCATCAAACAAAACAAAATGAAGCAGTTTTGGCGAGTATTTTTTTTATTTATTCGGATAACATAGATCCATTGTTAGTGACATTAGAACTTATACATAGTGTAAGTAATTTCGTATTTAATTAAAATAAAAGACAATATTTTCTAATCTGACTAATTTCCTCGTGCAGAAGTTAAACAACAAAGGATAGTTTTTCCTTTATTGTTCATCCTCCAAACAAAGGTCTTCAAAATGGGAAATGTGTAGTCCCACGAAACAACCTTCAGTATGTTATTCTGGCTGCCTCTATTTGTACTCATCAGAGCTGCTGTTTTCTTTCTGAAAATTGCAAAGAAATCGTCAGTTCTATGTGAAGCGAACATCCGAGACGCACTGCAGAATCGAGGCAGAAATTTAGATCATTAAAGCTTTTTTAATATGGATTCATGAATCTATTGAATCAATTCTGCTAACATCGTTTGTGTTTGGGTCATGCGTTCATACAATTAGCGTTGTTCTGAAACATTTTGGTGTGTAATTTGTTTCAAGTTATTTGCCCTGTACGAAAATTATAGATCACTTAAAACAATTTACATGGTGAACCTGAAGTGTACATACAATGAAGTGTGATGCTATGTCATATGAATTGTCGCGTCAAACAAGTTTATTATTATAACAAGATATATTGCTGGTCTATTTGTATTAAGCGAAATCTAGGACAGTTCTTCTTTCTTGATACATGAACAAAGAAGAACTGTGTTACCCCCAATTTACGGCGAGCGAAGCCGCGGGTAAAAACTAGTATTCTTATATAACTTAAAAACTTACAAGAATTAACAGTAAGAACGAAGGAGATATTTGAAGAATGAAGAAGAGTGAACTATTAAAAAGGAAAAAGCAATTTTATTCATACATGTAAGGTTTAGTTAGTTATTAAAAGAATCGAGACAAAATGTTTTCTCCTGAAATGCCTTTAACATTTTGAATTTTGATATTTATACAATAAATAGTAATAGTCTATTACTTACATATATCTCTGCATTTAAAATATTTTTTTTCCAAAACATGGAATCTTTTACTCTAAAATGTTTCCATTTTCCATAATATCGTGTAACATTACACTGTTCAGTGAGGTCCTCGTTAACATGTTTAAAAACAAAAATTGTAAAAATGACCTAAATAGATAGATTAAATTCATAAAATATTGCAAGCCACTAAATGAGGAAGCGAAATACATATGTAATTGTAACAAAAATATAATCTATTTTCAGTGTTTTACTGTTTATCCCGTTTTATAATCAAAGATGAAATACATTATAAATTATTCTTTTTTTAAACTGACATAAAAATATTCAAACGGTCACAAACGAAAAGGAATGGCCACTGCCGTATATTTTGGACGTACAGTAATTCATATTGACGTAATACACGGAATGTAGTTATCGAACGATTATTTGACGAAAGACATTTCGGTCTAATATAATTGATATTCCCCGTAATTTCTTGTAATATATAATTAATAATACAAAGATTTACAAAGACTAAAAAACAAAAGAAAAACTTCCTCAAAATTAAGAAGACAATATATGATAAACGTAAACATTAATATTGAATCGAGTACCGAGCGATGTAAAACGTATAGAAAACTATTATCGATTTATGGGAATATTGACGTAAGACAATTGATAGATGGAATCTTTTTTTTATTCTTTAGTTTTACTTTCTTTTTGTTTCCGTTTGCGACAGAATGACAATTTGAGCTTTTTTCTACGACTACACTCATTATGAACTCGGCACCAGCACCAGAGTAATTTACACACAAACACAAGAACTTTATATAAATTGTGGATTAAACAAATTCAGACTTCGAAGTTACTTAGAGATCGCCGAGGTTAGATGTGTCATACAATATTGGGCAGAACCTCGGTAGGTAATGATAATTTAAAGTTAGTAAAATTTTAAATATGTATATGTATTTATTAAAGTTATAGATATCAATTCCTCATCACTATTACACTATGCTCTTAAATGAGCAAATAGATTTACATGTATTTTATATCTAGCGTCATTGAAAGTTGTGGATACTGCTTAAACTCAGCTTTATGATTTTTAAGACCATTAGTTCTTAACTTTACTTGGTATATATGATATTACATATGATATATGGTACATATTATATACATATGACTCAAACATAATATTCCTATTACCAGATTCGGTAAATTCTTTGTTCCGTTTTTATCAAAGTGCAGTTCTGATTATCATTAAAACTACTCATCAAGACAACTTTTATGGCATAGGTAATGCCTAATTACCTATGCCATAAAAGTATATATTAAATAACTTATGTTTTGACATTAGGAATGTCTTTTCATTCGTTCCAGAATAGGCTCAGGTGTAGGTAACGATTTCACGAAAAAGTGCGATATAAAGGATTATATCTCAGAGAGTTGTAAAAATATGTATGATGTTCATAAAAGGCTCAAAATATGCGTGTTACGAGAGCTATAAGGTGCAAAAATAATAATTAGAGAAAGTCAAAAACGTTTCTCTATTACAATATTCATGAATTCTATTATCTCGCCCAATATTGGGTTCCATCATTAATTTAAATAAAGAATTCAAAGCGTGTTATTCGCTAATGATGGATCGATAATGTTAGACGGAACTGTTTATAATGTGTGTTGTGATACGGAACCCAAAAAAGAAAAACAAACTAGTTGTAAAGTAGACAGATTAATCTACCAGTAGCACCTGTCAACAGTTTCTCCCCGCCACCAGTTTCGCCCTGACCACATCCATGTAACTGGGTCGAAATGTCGGCATCACAGAATTAGCTTATCGTGAGTTACATGATTTAAAACAAAATGGTTACAGTGAATTTAATGGTAAAATGACAACAGTTTTCGGTTCTTAATACGTGGTTAAGTACTTAGTCCTCTCGTAGCGCTCTTCTGCAAGTGATGGAGTACCTATTCTTACTTAGTACATTTCACAACAGTAACAAGTCTGTTTTCCACTAAATCTACATTCAATGTATACGAAATCTGAGTAATATTTAACATTTTTTGAAGATATATTAAAACTAACATTTTATAGTAGAAAAATTTGAGGATGCCATATGTATCAATGGATTATTTTAAGAAATAATATCAGAATTAAACGCCTGTGGTAATTTTTGGCGCGATGTAATACTTAACGTAATTTTGGAACTTTAATTGTTTACTTCAACGTTTTAATCAAATACTGTATAACAAAACAGGAACTTCGTTCCCTACGGGGTCCTCGACTACAGGTTTTGGCAACTGCCGGCCATAACATCTGTGCAAACCTCGATTTAGACTTATTTAAAGATGTGCTAGAATGAGTTAGTAGATGTTAATGAGAATAATACTTGGTAAATAATTAGTTAATAATATGGACATGAGGACTGTAAGTGTAAGTTAGTCTTGTTAATATGTGTTACAATGTGGTTTTGGTGATTGTTATTGCCTAAATTTTAGTCCTATTTGAGGCTATTCACAGATGAGTTGCTCCTCGTGTGGACTATGATTGTCGCCTCGTGTGTAAGTACTATCGGCATCCACAAAATAATATTTTAATAAAAGATGTTTTTTGCTTATGTCCAGCAGCTTTTTTAAGGTAATTTATTGACAGAATGACATTCGTCTATACACCACCCTTTAATAGTCCACTGCTGGACGGACACAAGCCTCTTCTAAGTGGTGTCACTAAGCTATCCTGTGAGCTCTGCTGGGCAACTTTAAACTAACCGTGAACTAACGTGGAGTTCAGATAAAATTTCTACCAGTTTCACTTATTATCATTTATTTATACTTACAATATTTAAAAATATGTACAAAAAAGCAGTGGTATCTAATCCTATACAAAAAGTTATTTTTTATACCTAATTATACTTTAAAAGTGTTTAGCAAATTCCATTTCGTATTAATGTTACGAATGCGAAAACTCGTTCACTAAAAGACTGCTGAGAGGATTCAGATGAAATTTTACAGAAATATAAATCAAAATAACACAAAGAATAGAATTAACTGTATTTAAAGTGGACAAACTTTGTCTTATACAGTAAATAAATTGGACGAATCGTTTCAATGTTAATACCATAAAATTAACTAAGATGGATCGCCATTAACCACTAAATATTTCACAACTTATATGCTTAAACATTTGTGATAATATTTAGTGTGGATCATCTGAAACCATTACATAGGCGAAACCGCAGGCGGGTACTAGTTCCACATATAATTCTCAAGTAGGTTGGTAGGTCAACATTTTCTAAAGAAAACTTTTTCACATTATGTTACTTTTCTTTGTTCTGTAATTAAAAGACAGTCCCGGTTTTGTGTAAGCTAAAAGCATTCTTAATTTGTGTAATAATAACTTTCGCTACTTTCTCAGTATGAGTAGAAAGTTATTGCAAACAAAACACAGTATATCTTTGGAACCGACATCAAAATAGGAGGAGGTTTTCAGATTGTATGTGTTTATGTATAAGACTTCGATAACGTGTTTTAGGTTCGTGTAACGCC
>DWJG01000013.1:0-14528 GCA_018248795.1 Ectomis octomaculata | reverse complement strand
GGCGGGGACCTTGTTGTGATGTCAGTTATCTCATGGCCGTTTTGTTGAGTGTGTGCGCATGTGTTGACATGTGTGCTAGTGTTCTCACGCTTGTTTACACACCTTCATGTGTGTGCGTTCGTATGGTACGTTTATGTGTGGCGCCAACAAGGGCTTGCTAGGACGAATCGTGCGGCGCGATACTTCCTCGTAGATTTAATCCATTTATCAGTCATTAGTCGGTTTCGGCGTGTTCGCCTTGACTACACCGGCCGTTTCAATGCGCAGTTGATCGATTAGGTTACTATAGCCATCAAATATGGTTTGGTTTTGTCGATCAATTCGGACATTTGTATATGGTGGACGTAGTTCTTTTGACCTCTGACCACGTTCAACCATGGTCATACAAGTAACAATAATTTGAAACTTAAATTATATGTATTTTATGTAAGATACAGAGAATTATTTGCGCACGTGAGCTACCTCCGGTATTTCGGAACTCATAAGTATAATATAAAATGTAAACCTCTAGAGCCCTCATGGTTACTTAGCTAAGTTACCTTTGAACAATTGTGGTGATACAAGTATTGACCTAAAGGCTTGCTGGTACTTGGTTGTACAGCAATGAAACAATAGAAAGTTCCAGAATCGTCAACAAATTACATTGTTTGTTGGTGGATTTGTAAACCTACAAGTTAGCACATATTGTCGGGTTTTGTTAGTGATAAAATTTATTTATAACTAGTATTCCGTACGCGGTTTCCCTACTGAATATAAAATATAGAATAGAAAAGTACAGCATTCTATTTGTGAAAGAATTGTTAAAATCATACTAGCAGTCTTTAGTTTATCCATAACAAACACACCAGAAATCAAATTTTTTTATCATTTTATGAATTCAGTGTGATAGATTTATTTAGTTATTTAAAAACTTTTGGATATAAAAATATAAGGAACAATAAAATTTAAAGGTCAATTATATTTTGTTGGTAGTTTCATACAAATTTTTACAAATACATTATTTGGGCAGTTGACACGTAGCAACATAAAAATGTCTTTTATTGCAGCATTAAAGTGGCAACAGGTTCATTCACTCGTTCTTGAAACTGCGGAAGTGCAGGATGGCAATGAGGACTAGCAGTCGACCTCAGTAATTGTAATTACGCCGCAATTATCCCTTGGTGGTCTCATAAAGTAATTTGCAAAAACTATTTGATTGTTTATTGGATTAGCTTTGATAACATCGAGAAGTTTTCCAGTAGCTTGACTTGGGAATTCATTAACTTTTTTCCGTTATAAGCGAAATGTTGGAATATTTGCGTCCATTCTACGTTAGGAATAGTGTCTCACTGTGCCAAAGCCATACAGCAATATTAATAACTTATATTATTATTTTATAAAGAGTGCCGGGAGATTTTCCGCTCGTTCTTTTTCCGGTCTAAAAGAGGCCTAAAAGAGCCTAAAGGAGGCTGACAAAGTCCACAAATTAATAAGTCAACTATTAGATAACATGTGTTATAAAGTTCTTTGAGTGTATTTATAGGTTATAATTAATTTAAAAATGGATTTGGTTTTGTTAGTTACTAAGATATAAATGAATACAGATTCATACTATTACTAGCTGTTGTCTGCGGCTTCGTAAGGGGTTTACATTTTTCTTCACCTTTTCGAAGTAATCATACCTTAATCCTACCTGTGTAAAAAGTAGCCTATGTTCAATCTATATTATAAGCTGTCTCTGAGCCAAATTTCATCCCAATTCATTTGTCTAATTTAGCGTGTAGTAGTAACACATACAAACCTTCATATTTATAATATTTTAAAAATCATGGTTGTTTGTAAATGAGGAGGTTCCACTGTTGGGGGCGAAATCATAGGAAGTCCAAAGTTTATGCTGCTTAGTACTAGTAAAAGTGCTTTTACATAAAAAAAATATTAGTTCGACAAAGAAAGAGGAATATTAAAAGTGTTCCTACATAATTTGAAACATTGAAGCACCTAATATGGGTATGCAACTAATACGAGGCTTGTAATATAAACTTCATTATTTTGTTCGTGAGTTTTGCTACGACAAAAAAATAAGGCCTAGGCGGTTTTTTCCCAAGCTTTTCACATGAGCTAATTCTGTATTGGAGCCAGTTCACCCCGAATTGTGGCCAGCGACAAGGCCGCCTACATTCGAAGTGGGCTCGAAAAGTACTTATCGTGTAGGCTTCATTTTTTAGAGGTCTGTTACACGAAATCACTTTGTTCTTCGTAGTCGTGGTTCATAGATTCGTTAAGATTTTTTTGGAATATAGAGTGTAGGTTTGGGTAGGTCTGGTTAGGCCTTTTCTTTAAGATGCCTAACTCTACATCTCTCATCATTTGCCCAAAGTATAATGTCCAAGACTGAGACAGATTGTTTTTACTATTATATTTAAAATTGTATTTACTTATCAAAACTTAACGTTCAATTTTCATCTGAAGACAAATGTCAATTATTTCGTCTACTAAGCCAAGTCAAACTAAAAATAAGATTTTCTATATAAAGCACCAATCTATCTACGGTACCCTAGAATCTGAGCCCTACTTGCACTTGACCAGTTTTTTTATATTCAGGTAGACGTCGAACAGTTGGTTACTTAGACCTGTTCTCATTTTGCTGTTGCCTTTACCTTGCTACATATTTCGTCTTTTTGTCATCCACGCGCTAGCGTTGACCATGATATTATGTTATGGAAAGGAAAGAAAAAATAATTGATCAAATAAAATCTCCGTTTTGAACTTGACTTTATGACTTAAAATAGATAAGAATTTTTTTTATAGAAAATAATTTTAGTAAAATGATATTTTTCTGTCGGTATTTAGTCCATGTTTAAGGAAGGTAAGCTTATGTAATGAGTTACATAAAAGCTATGTGATAAGAGAAGAGAAGCGTACTTACAGCTTACTCGAAGCTCTCGAGAGGTCATGCAGACAGCAGGATCAATCGAATCCCGCCATTACCTGTAAAGAACATATTATTATTAATAAATACATGGCTTATTATCAATTTGTAAACAAACCATAGCGCTCGTATTCAGGAGGTTTGGTGGTTCAATTTAGCTCAGAAGTATTCTCTAATTTCTGGTAGTACAGTTGCTTGCATAGGGTTTAAGTTAACTTAAAACGGTAGTTTATAGATAGTATGATACCACTAAATATCAGGTAGGTTACATACTCGTTTGCTGCTTCATTACATACAAACCCATGAGGAAATAAAAAAATAATATTACAAAACTACGCAGTTGTACTTTATAATACTCGTTAAGTGAACTCTTTGTATTACTCGTTTGTTTATGCTAATGGAGCTGCTACGTCGCTGAAAGTTTCAAGACAGTAAAGGTTTATCATTTGATTGTTGGAAGCTATTTATAAAGTATATTCAACAATGTGTTACGTATAATGTATGAGTGTTATATATAGATCTTAAGCTATATCAATAAATTCGTTATCTAGTAAACAATATGTTTACGAATACAAGAACGATTTCGGCCTAGTCACTATCGATTCGTTAACACGCCAATTGATTCAAGGTTTCTCTGAAAAAGAAACGTACTCGATAAATTTATGATTTCAATAATCATTTAGCGTTCAAGTACGGCAGGCGAAGGTATGATGCATTCGGCCTCGCGGGTAAACAAACGCTAGATAGCTAGACAAAGACGACGCGAGGTCATGAGCGTAGCCTTGCGCGGGTGCGCGCGCGCACGCTTCCGCCTGTCGACGGCCGAGGCGCAGCGCACGCGAGCCAGTCGCCGCCCGCCTGCCGATCACGGCGGACGTGTTTACCTGTCACCTCGTAATAGGCCCATTATCTACACGAGAATGCAGTTGCAAAATAATGTTGGGACTAATTTATGCATTTAACTTAAGTACAGCAGAATCTCGGAGCATCTCTTCTGTATTGTTATTATATAAAGTATTGAAAAACTTTCAGTCTTCTTACAGCAAATGCGTGGGACTGATTTTCAGTCCACCCTTACAGTAGCTTTGTGTCAAAAATATTAGATATAATACAAAATATTTGCATTTTCAAGCAATAATATTTGTACTTTTATCTATTATAAAATAAAAGACAACACTGGGTACTCTAACACAACAACACGTAGTATCAGTAAAACAAAACGTAGGAGTAACAAATCCTATGGGTTTTATGTTTCATTCTATTACATTAAATATTTTCAATATTCGATCTACCGTCAATATTTTGTCTTATATTACAATCTATAATCAGTTCGGTATTAAAATTTAACGATGCGCTCTGTGCCCTATGCGGTAATAATAAAATGGCTTAGAGTGAAACGTATAGTAAGTTTAATGGCGAATTTTCAATAATGAAATGTAAAATGAAAAAGTAATGTTTATTAATTAATGTACATATTTCTCATCATGACTGAATTGATAGTTAATAGGGTTAGTACTGTTAAACGTTATTTTAATAAAATCTTGGAGTCATTGTATACTTTATGCCATTACTGATGTATCTTCATTTGGATGTTTCAATTATAAATCTCAACTAACTCACAATTATTTATAGGCCTATCAAAGGCTACTACTACGCATATTGTGAATACAATCTAGAAACTCGGTTCATTTGAATCTATTAGGCGGCAAAGCTCAGTCATACATAATTAGGTATGTATTAGTTGTCTCCTACGCAACCGTGTCTCTAACTCGACCAAGTTACATTGATACCAGACATTCATGCAAATTACAAAATATACGTAATAGAAATATGTAGATAGATACAGTTATATGTCGCATTTGACCCCACAGCAAACTTTCCACCTCCTTCTAGTTTCTTTTAAGTAATCCAAATTCCTATAAAATTGTTGTAAATAGATCGGTATTTTCTCGGTATGGGAATTATGGTCTCATAGTGTTAATTCTTATCAAACACTTATGTCCTTAGATTTAATCTAAAGAAATATTTAAAAAGTTACGGCAAATCACAATAAATAATGCAATCAAAACTGGAAAGAGACATGGATTGTAGGATTTAGTTACAATTTTTAGTATCACATGATGGACCATATGGAATTTTTTAAATAATTTCCGGGAGGCTTACGTTTACTTCAATTGTTCGTGTAATGTATGTTAAATGATGCGGTTTTGTTTGTTACGGCACCGAGCCCAAGCGGTAGTGTATTCCGTAAATGTGTAGAAGAATTTAATGTATGAATGGCGCGCCATTTGAATATCGAATTCTTGTTTATGGTAATGCAGGAGTGAGCACTATGGTGCATATGCACTTGTTAAATTACAGTTTATTTTAAAAAATTGTCGTCTCTAAATTTTTATATTGTCTAAAGTCAGTTTTTTTTAAATATCTAATAGGATCTAATAGTTTTGTAGCGTAATTTGTATATTATTTATTTTTTACAGTTTTTAAAAAGTAATTTACAGTTGTTCTTTTTCGTGTCTCTCTTCGTTAGTAAATTCGGTATCCTTATTCCTAAGTGTATTTTGTCTAATGAAGAAGTGCCGTTTACATTGGATAATCAATATTAAGCTTTGAATTCATTAAATATTAACTAAAGCCATATTACACAGCAAGCTTCAGCTACTTGACACAACCATTTCTCTTCTAAGCTGTAAAAGCTACTATGTATAATGTAATGTCGTACTCATGTCTTCTATTTTTTTATAGTAAATTAACCGTATTTCCTGTATCTTTTAATGGATATTTTATTCTGCTTTTAAAATCTTTAAATAGTATCCTTGTCTTATTCTACGCTGAAGATAAAAATCGTTTTGATTAATCTGCGCACGCGATGGATGCGTTTTTATTTATGGTCGCCTTTGATCATCGTTTTGCAAACAGATTGAGATGAAGCTTTCTTATTATCATCTTTCCATCACATATGTGCGTATAAATAATATTGAAGAGTCTGTCAGTTCGTGTTATTTATCAGTATGTTATTCGGGTTAAAATGAACCAATTTTTCTTCTAAATATATTCGTCAAATCAAATTATATCTACTATTACAAAAATAGTGTATATTAGAGAACTGTTTGCTTGTTTGTGAATGAAAACAAAATGAGAAAATCTTCAATTAAGAAAATTTAAAATTAAGTATATAAGATTAGCCTCAAAGATTTTCTTGACTCTCTCTACTCGTGTCACTCGGACTTATCATTGTAAAGCCAATATATAGGAGAGAAACATATTTTTAAAAAAGATAAATATACCTGAATTGTTGCGAAGTAACGCCTGATATCCTAAAAATGTATGAATGTCATAAAAATGTATGAAGTCAATAAACACGTGGACAACACTTTGGATTATGGTTTAAGACTGTCCCTCTCATTAATAAAGGAGATTCTCCTGAAGGACAGCCATGTTTTGATACTAATCATAACAGTAAAACTTGAGCGAAAACAATATGTTTGTATACTCTAATTGTATACGTTCCGTTCAATTTACGTTTTCGTAGTACAATTAAGATTTCGTGGCTTTTAGTTTAGCTCGATTAACATTGACGGTGATTTCCTCAATGGCTTTGATTTTATTTTTTTGTTTTTCTACAAAATTCGTGAAACGGAATTCATTTATGGCTGGCGCGTGCACTCGACGAGGACACGCGGAAGTGACCAGTTAATTGCATCTCCATGTAAATAGTCTTATGTTGACCGACTATAATAATTTTTGAGACATTAATCTTTATTTGAAGGCCTTTGACGTTATGAATAATTTATTTTTTACGAATAAGTTATTAGCTTGAGAAAAACATTATGGAAACTCAGGTGCATGTTAACTACCAATGAAATACTAATTAATGTTTGTATACCACAATTTGGTTAAATATGGTGAATTTTAATTAATATGTAATACTATTTTATTGGAACCCATATTTATACAAATACATAAATGATTTGACTTGATTTGATTTGAGCTATATAGTGAGGATGCCGTAATCGGGACAATTAATTTTTATATGAGCGTCGGCAGCATATTAAAAAAAGTATTTTAAGACTAAAATATACTTTATATTTAATAAACTAACCTTTATATAACCAGTCTTTTTGATAGGAATTTCCACTAAGAGAAGACTTTTTCTTCACATATCAAACCAATTCAGGACATTTCCACTATTGTATACTAACGACGCTTATTATATACATCTTCCTGAATCCTACTCAGTTTTATTTATGACTAACTTTCCGCCCGCAGCTTCGCCGGCGTGGGCTATGGTGACATGGATCTGGTCTTTCATGTGTTAACTTCTCCCGTTTTCCCAACATTTCCCTTCACAGATTTATTATAAGTATAGGAGACTATGGCTATCTTTATGGGTCTAGATGAATAATAATTTCATTGCTAAATTTTCTAAAATTAAATCAAGGTGTATAGTTCAGACTCAATTTTTTTTTATGTTTAAATATAGATTGGTATGACTTATTAAATAAGTAGGTAGATAAAATCTTTGACTGACATATCGGTGTAAACCTTGATCCTGGCAACTATCACGTCTCATGTTGTCGCCGGTTGTGACAATCTCTGCGATAATGCTCAATTGTAATGAATCGATAATAAACTGTATTTAATGATGTACTTACTTAAGATATAATAGATATATCAGTAGTCTTGATTACTTTCCCGTATGTAAAAGTATGTAATAAACGACTTTGGTTCGAATATAGTAATAATGCATCAAATCCTCATTAAAATCTTGTTACATTTTGCACTACATGTTACAGTGACTGGAGATACAATACATTGCTAATATCCGTTAACATTCTGTTTATCTGAGTTTAAGACTGAAAGTTTTTTATTGGATTTGTGTATGAATGTTGAATTTTGTTCAAAGTGCAGAGGATATATTCACTAAATTTTTAGGGTGGTAACACACGTTCCTTGGTCAATAAGTGGTTTCTTGACGGCAATTCATTCATTTTGATGATATTGATCTAAAGCAATACCGGGGGTAGAATACTAGTATAGTCATAATTGTTAAGTTTTTAGACGGACTAAGTCATTGTCATCTGAACGGTTTTTAGGCGACCGCCAAATTTGCTCAATGCCACGGTGTAGTGCGCACACGGAAAAAATACAAAGTCAATTGATACCTCATAGAAAAAAAATAAAATAAAACAGCAACATTGACCTTTACCCACTGACTTAGGACCGAGACCTTGCGCCTAGATACGTTTTTGGTTCGTTATCGTCTTATTTGTTAGACTATCGGGCGATAAAGGGCCTGCCCTTGATTGAGGCCTATCAGTCCGAGGTCGTTACTTCGATTCCGCCTCGTTTTTTCGGACGATTTTTATGCACGGCTGAAATTTCCGCGTCTGTTTCCTTCCTATTCGGCTCGATTGCACAATGCAACGTTAGGCTTTGAAGGTCTTGATGATTGTTTGTATTCTAAACGAGATTCTTTAACTAAACAGCCAAAACAGCCGCTAATGGAATAGCTGAAATATCATTAATCCTGATAGCGATTTTTTGTCTTAAATCGCTCTGTCGATACAAAGAATCACAACTGAGCTTGAACGAGCCCGAAGAAACCAATTAGTCATTCTCTGAATCACGTCGCGTGAAGTAACACGCGACACCTGTTGTGTCAGGTTACCCTAAACTTGAGACTGAACAAGAAAGGCAACAAGTAAAGAAAGAAGAAATTATTTATATAACTTTCTTATGAATCAAAAGGTAACTAAACTGGCTTAGTTTAATCTCACTTCCAGAGAAAACAAGTGACTTTGACTTTTGATACACATTGAATTGTGGACATATGAGTTCTCATGAAACTCTTTGAGTCATTTTTATTCAAGTTTTGATTTTAAAGTAAGAGTTTTAGGTTTTATGAGTTGTTGAGCTAAACAATCTAGTTTCCGCCTTATACAATATTTCAGTCCAGAAATCAATAAATTTCAGTCCAGATTAATTTTAACCCAATGCATTGTGGCTCTAAATAAAACTTTTAAATCCTGTATTATGCTTGTGACTTAGAAAAATGAGTTTAGAGATACTAATTTGCATGTTTCAAACACACACACGCACATATTTTTTTTTATATAAAACTCTAGAACGGGCCAACTTGAGTCACCTTTCCTCATGATTTGCGCTTCGACGTCACATATCCTTGAATTTTATTATAGAAGTAATGCGTCCTGCATGTTATTATTACTACCCATTACTCATCGTATTTCTGATACTTTTTCCACTGAAAGTATATTCTTAATCCAAGATGAACAGATTTTTTAAAAGTTATCTTTTTCCTATGTTAATAAATTATCTGTGGTCCTAAACACTAAAATTATTGTTATATTTTTTAGAATTTAACCTTCATTAAAAATAAAGAAATGATAACCGAAACTCAATGGACCAATAAATCTAGGGATTACTTAAGCTCTATTGTTCGTCATGAGCTAGCAAAAAAGTAGCAAATATTAATGATAGTTGAAGCGTTAATCTTAAGAAATGTCACGTGATAACAATTGGCTGGATGCCCCAAATCAGTTTTTTATTTATTTTTCCCCGACGGTCGCTTGTTGGAGCAAGAAGTGCGGAAGTCACGGCCTATGAGTCTTGAATCTCTGAATACCTCAATATTCAATGTCGATTATCTCCAGTTGATGAATGATCATGATTGTTTGTTGCGGTAATAAATGATAGGGTATTTTTATTCATTACAAGTGGCCACTCTTGGTTTCGTTTGTGGAGTATTAGTAAATCTGGAATTTTATTTAGTTGCTTTTTAAAATTTATATTTTTTTGAAATTCTTGTCATGCTTTTGCTACTGGTTGTATTATCTATACAACTATTACACTCAAATATTGCATTAGTATTGAAAGCGGTTATATAACTTTTATTGGAAAAAGCTGTGTTAAGTTAAGCTCTTTAGGAAAGAAGCTAAAAAATGCCAAATTATCTGCTAAGTATCTATACGCTACAGTACACCTCTCAATAACTTAAACCTATTTATAGTCTAGACTCTGGTATCTTACAATCTTTGTGTCACTTAATTCTATGGACTCCAATGACTTGGTCACTTAACCGTGAATTGGCGAACGAAAAACAAAAGTTGGACGCAAGACAAAACGCATCACCAAGTGTCCGTGACAATGGCTTGCCGAAACCGAGAATGTCGGTTTTGGGGCACAACTAGCACAAGCAAAAGCAAGAAAAAAGATATTGGAAGAAAAGTAATCTTATTCGCCGATTTACAGGGTAAATGAGATACAGGCTTGCAATTTCCTAGACTAAAATTTTATGTTCTTCGTAATTTCTTAGCAATAACTTATGGCTAATTCTTATCCAAGATTTTATAAACAATCCTCCTTACTATTTCTGACGCCGAATCAACTTTGTCACCTGATCGTGAATTGGCGAACGAGAAACAAATGTTGGACGAAAACAAAACGGCACCAGCAAGTGTCCGTGACCGTGGCTTGCCGAAACTGAGAGTGTCGGATTTGGAGCACTGCTTGCGCAAGCAGTAGGGTTGTCAGATGAATACTTATTTCCTGGAGTAATTTTCTTCAAAGTTCTGGGTTGTTCTCATTTATTTTGTAAAGATTTGCTTAAGAATTTATACCGAAACAAATAATCCTAAATAAGGCTACTTAGTATTAGTTAGTACTGGGACTTTCTTAGCCTGTCTGAATTGACAAATAAAAAAAAATCACTCGACGACTGCCGTGTGTAGCTTACTACAACTGAGAAAAGGATTTTGAGTTTGGAGATTGGCTTGCCCAACATACCTCAATACAATTTCTTTAAAATTTCTGCATACTTCTCTGTGTAAACCTAATGTCTAGTACTCAGGGATTGGGTAAGTGTAAGTTCTTCTTTGCGGATCGTTCGAAAAGTTTCAGGAATTTTCCCTGACATTTGGCAACCCTAACGGCAATCTACAATGCCGCGATGAGGCGCCACTTACGTCCAAAGTCGTCGCCTGTGTCGCACGACCTCGCGGAAATTATTTAAATGTGATGCACTTTGGTTTTTTAACACTGACCTTTCAGGAACGATTTATTTCATTCCGGAACCGTTTTCCTTGTTGGCAAATTTTATAAATCAACAACTGTTATTGATAATGAGATTATAAGATTTACAAATTACAAACCCGTTGCATTATATTTTACATAAATATAGAACTATTTATGTCATATATAGCTTTTGTTTTATTTAATTTATTCAGCTTTTCATGATTCCTTTCTAAAACACCAACCTCACCATAACCATTGATGTCGTTGCTCTATGAACAAAAAACTAAAACTAAACATCAATCCACACCGCACCGACAATATCGTTGTTTTCACACATTTCCAGAGAGTGGTAGACGCTTAAATATTCAATAAATCAACAGCGAGCATGCAACCAAATAGTCACATCATACCTTCACCTTAGCTACCGCGCTACGCTTCCGCGTACCACACGTCACCGTTCACTTTCACTGCGACAAGACGTGGGGGTACTGCCTGGCTTAACTACCACACCAACGACCACCGGACCAGCTACGCTAAAATAGCATTTAAGAGCAAAGAAGTAAGACATATCTTCCAAAGACGCGACCGTTACCTATGATTTTTTACGATCAATCCGATAACTCGCCGATTTGGACTTAGTTTGTCGCGTGATACAGTCGTGTTTTGATTGAAGATAAACAGGAGATGGCCTTCAAGGCCGCACGTAGTGAATTCGTAGTTGTTTACTTTCTATAGCGGTCAGTGGTCACAGCTTTTGGCGTTTTGGATTATGGCGTTGAGGTTTTTAAAGCCATTCAAGGTCGGTCGTTTTTGTATGGCTCTATATAGAAAGTGAAAGGGGGCAGGCTCAATGATCCCGTACTTGCGCTATTATGATAAAAATATACTTAGAGTGACCGCTTACAAGCGTGTCAAATAGTGTCCAGTTTTAAAATGGTAACTGTTTTGTCAAATATTTATTTATGTACCGTGTAAATGGCACTGCCGACAACATCTTAAATGCAATATATTTCATTCTAAAAGCTATCTACGAGTAAATAATTTGGATTCATATTAACCTTAATAAGATTATATCTGTACATGTCAAGGATTTGTATTTTTGTCACATTATAACTTTATGCACAAGGCTGAATGCATAAAGCTTTTTCAAGATTAATGACTTACTGGACTGATGTATAAAATATACTGTTTATGTTGCCGGAAGCAAATTTGTAGTCGATTTATTATGCGTAAGTAACTTTATTACAATTTACAGAACACGTAAGTAAGCGATGGTTATGAAAGTTGGATGAACTAAACAAACCAGATTATGTTTATTTACAGATATGGATTATAGTTATTCTTGTATATTTAACTCTTTGGTCAGCAAAATACTATAGATAATCGATATACCTAATAAATAATAAAAAAATAATCATCAAATCGCTATTCGGGTCATCAAAATACTTATTTTGTGGCGCAGAAGTGAGTGGCCGGACTGACGCGCAAAGGGTTCTGGGTTCGATTCCCGCCTAGACAGACATCTAAATGGTGAGATTGAATTCCTGTTTTTAAATCTGGGTGTTTGTGCAAACGTGTTTGTGTGTGTCCATGGCACCCACGACACGAGAATCCTAGTGTGTGCTATCAACGTAGAAAGCTTTTTTAGTATCAAAGATAAGTAATTCCAAGTGAATGATATAAATAATACCAGTATACAGTAGCTTCATTGAAAATCGGACCGTTTTAGAGTCGTCGGTCGCGCACGTTTTGCATATTTTGTATACTTTCTCTTGGCACTTGCGCTTGCGAACGTGATTCAAGAAACCACCTGGATTTTACTATTTGATTCTATTCGTTAGATTAAAAACATCAGTCTTGACAAAGCCAACGACAGACAGACAGACGAAGCGTCCGACGGACTTTAAAGTATCACCTTAACTGTCATAAAAAATCAGCAATAGAAAGTTTGTGAATTGCTCAGTTTAATCCGTCTGTTAATGAAGTTTTATGTTTCGTTTGCGTGCTACTACTATGGGAACTACTATGGGAAACTACATATTAATATTTTTATTACTTGCATTAATAATGTTATATTGGGTATTTGTATTCATACATAAAATTACAATAGATATCAGTAGCTTAGTTAAGGTTTTCAACTAGTTCATTATAGATTGTGATTGATACAGAATTAAATACCAATATTGTTACGTCATTGATCGCAACGACATTTTCATATTAACATATTTTAGATATTTTATCTTTATATTTGTATCCATCTTCAGTGGTATGTTGTACAATAAGGTTATTTAACTTTTAAATCCGTATTTTCAATGGCAGATTGCTGTATAGGTATTAACTGTAGCCTTGGTAAGGGACTGCGTGCACGGAAATGTTTTTTTAACGATTATGTGATAAACAAATATTATCTTCTTTAGGAATTTTACCGTGCAGTACATACTTATCATAATATTAGGTACATAGAGTTGGAGAGTCAGCCGAAATTGTGTCCATCGAAAAAAATAGAGGCTCCCATCTATCTTTTGCGCATGTGTGATTAGACACAGATAGGTTATGGGTCTACTATATATATGGGTCTATGGACACTCCTACACACAGGCCAGCCTATGGCTGATCTACTACTACTACTACTACTACTACTACTACTACTTCTCTACGTATAAAAACACGATGTACTAATGATATATATTTATATTGATTGAATATAACCTTATTTGTGAAGAAAACGTTAAGTGCTAAAATTTAAAAAATGATCTTGATGGGTCGATTGCACGATTACTTAACTTGTCTTATCCATTAATAAATTAATGACTAATGAAAATTTGTACAAGTAAATTCTACATTATTATCGTCATCTTTGATTTCGACTTTGAATCAAATAACAGTAAAATGATTTCGGCTTTTTGGTTACTATCATAAAGCGCGACTCACTGACCACTAGAGGGATACCTTTAACACTGTGGAAAGACGAAATTAAAAGGACAGCAGGCCCACTATGCAACCAAGTACCTCAGGACAGAGACAAATCCAAGTTTTTGCAGGAGGCTTTTACCCACTCTGGGGTTCCCCTGATGAAACAATGTAATAAGTACGAAATATAAGGTTTTTTTAATTTTATTATCACAAAGCCTACGATTGATAAGACCTTTGGGCTGTTCTAAAAGAATTTTGAGAGTTCCTCGAGGTAACCGTTTAATCTAAGCATGAAGCCAACATTACAATTGCGGTTACGAGTCGACCTTCACATTTGGATACTGTTGACGGAGCGCCGAGTCAACATACCAGTTTGAAATCTGGTTATACTCATACAACTAAAGCTGAAACAGTTGCATGTACAGATCTACTTTTTGTTGAGAATGATAATGTTTGATGAGGTTTTCTAATCAATGTTGTTCATAAACTGGTTTTGATTACTCCGGAAGATATGAACTATAATATTTTAGAAGAATTTTCAGTGACAACATCTAAGGTGATTGAAGATTTGTATAATAGAAAAGCACATAAAATGTAATGAGAACTTTTTGAAACGAAATTAGCATCGTAAAAAAGATAAAGTTTAATGACTATGAAATTATGCTATTAATAT
>DWJG01000012.1:0-14544 GCA_018248795.1 Ectomis octomaculata | reverse complement strand
ATTAAACATATATATTGAAATATAACAGAATACAATAGATTCCATACTATATTTGCTAATGCTAACTTGCAGGGCTGGACTGTCTTGGGCATGCCGGGGCTCTTTTACGGGGTAAAAATAAATTTAGGTTTCATTTAAAGCACTTAAATAAAAATAAGTTAATATAATTTGAACGCGGTCTAATTATTCATGTACTAAAACACAATGATAGGAATAAATGTGATCTAATCAACACTTAAAAATTTAAAGTTTAAATGAACGATGACGTTAATTTTAAAATGTCATTAAATAAAATTGATCAAGCTCCTATGTGTATAAGCGAATGGCAGGCTTTTGAAGCCCTCGTAAGACCGGGCTTTTGGCACGGGTCCTTATGGTACAAACGTTACTGTTAATTTTCAATAAATTCTAGTTTATTTAATCTGTGGCTAGGGCAGTCGATCAATTTTCCACATCTAATATGCCTAACGTAGTTACCGTTTTTGCAATGCGTGCTGCATTATGTATGCTTCGAACGGTCGTTCAGTGATGTAGGTGACATGAGTCGTTCACGTTGACGTGTGGTTAATTTACAACCTCCTTGTAAGATTCATTTTTATTAGATGACATTATTCTGTACTCTGGTCGACTTTTATATATAAGTATTTTCGTTTACGAGAGAAAAAAATGCTTTTTGTCTCTTGTACCAATTAATTCCTTCCTATGCAGTCTCAGTGGCCTAATAATATGTTACATACATAGAAAAAATATATTGTTGAACAAAGACAAAAAGAGAATAATTTACTTCTCATAATGCCATTATTGACGCACTGATAAATATAAAAAGATTACAAGAATATTTTGTATATAAGGAACATAAGTCGGTGACGATTTTTCTTTGTAATTGTACGTGCTATGAAAACAGGAAATTCCAGAGCCTCATGTACATAATAGCGATCTAATCATGTCATTCCTTTGTGTATTTGTATCTGTTGAATCCTAACGTTACAATTTAATTAAATACTAGCTTTCCGCTCGCGGGTACGCCCGCGTGAAATTCTGTTATTATCATCCTTATCGGTTAAGAATTCTAAAATAAATGTAGCCTAATTTATTCCTTATTACATCAGCTATCTGCTAGTGAAAGTCCCGTCAAAGTCAAATCCAGCCATTCCAGAGATGAGTTGGAAAAAACAGACAGACAGAAATTGTTAAAAATTTTTGGTATATGTACCCTATTTGGTTATTTTAATATTACAAACAGGTACTCCAATTTTATCTTTAACTATAGTAGATGATTACAAGAATTTAACGTATTTCATATTGCTTAATGCAATAAACGAGCCTGTAGTTTCTCCTGGTCATTATTGTCCATGGATATCTGTAGCAAGTCAAAATGAAGTTCTGTTTAAAATCGATAATAGATACGTCGCTGATCGTGATGACTATACTGCGTATGTTCGAATAATGGGCAATCATACCTCTTGAATTGAAATACAATGAATACTAAATTGGAAAGGTTTGGTTAGCGAAGGACGACTACGAGATAGATATCTTAACGGTCAAAAGAATCGATGTCGCAAATGTTTATAATCGAGTTACAATCGAATCGCCTTAGAACTGACAAGAGTAACGACCAAAAACGTCTTTCTGATTGCAGATTTCTGAAGTCGTAAGTACAATAGGTACAGCACTATGTCAGTTACGTCCGCATTGAACTCGCTTACATTAGCTTACTATGAAGATAATCGCTACTAATCGGGTTGTTTCTACGTAATAGTGACGGATTTGTGACTGTTTCTCAATATGAATACAACCGTATATGGTCTTGATTGTTGATATTATTTCTTGAAATTATCGTTTACCATCAGATGAACTATATGTATGTTTGCTACTTAGAAAATGTGAAAAATCTGCAGGAAAATGATATTGATTTCCAGAACTTAATCTTATGGCATCCTATGAGAAATGCAAAGGGCTCATAGCAAACAGATGTAACCATATAATGCGCATTTTTGAATCAGAATAAAGCAGTTTAACCATATCTCGAGTCAAGTTGGAATGTAAAGAATTTTAGACCTCATCTAAGTTGATATTATGGAATTTTCCTCTTGATCTACTAGTTCACATATTTTCCTTACTATACATGATTATTCATGATATTTATATACACTAAAGATTGTTTTAAAAATTATTGTTAATGTAAACTTTTCTATCATTGATTATTCCAGTCACATAATTGAAGAATTGTGTCATACCTTTTTACTGTCTTCCAAATCTATTAACTGATGGATCTTCATCAATCTTCATAAAGAATTAATTCATGTTTCTTCTTGTCTGTCATGTGAACTCATGTGTTCAATCAAGGGTGAAAGATAAAAGATGTAAGATAAAGGCTTCTAAATTCAAGTCATGTCTATTTCTGTCGCAATGCGGTGAAGAGCTGCCACTTCTGTTCAGAGTTACTTGACTCTGTGAATGAAACTTCGTTTCATTTTCCGATACACTTATCTAGGATACAGTACAAATGGTGGTGGTAGAAGACGATGATGATATTCGATTGAATAGTTCCAGAAATTTGTGCGTTTCAACGATTAAAAACTCTTTGGCTTAATCATTACTTTTTATTTTATTGTAAAAATTTCCAGCTACCAACTTCAGCCCTTTTAGATTTTTTTATCGACAAAAATAAATAACAAATGCACAGCATCAGTTCTACTTTTATCTAGTTTAATCTTATGTCCATATGAATATTTCATTGGAATAGTGTCTATACGTCTTTGTCGTTCCGTTGGGACGAATCATCGACCGTGAAACGTAACATAACGCCTTGGTATCTTTAACATGAGGAAGCCGTACAATATACATATATTATCACATACCTATGTAATATTGAATAACATGTATCGAGGTAACCAATTGAAAATGTAGTGTTGGGTAAACCCACATATGACACGTGAAGTATATTTACATTTGTTTTTTAGGGCCAATGTCGTAATTCACTCGGCTTTCACATTTGAAAAATAAAACTAAGTTTTTTTACACTTTAAAAAAGCCACTGGATTGGACAAGAAAGAAATTTGTGGGAACACTTTATTTAGAACTACCTACTTTTATCAGAATTCGTACAAATTTTATTATTTCGTATCATGTTATCATCGTCATCATCATCATCATCATTATCATCATTATCATAATTTATTATTCTTTTGTCCTTTATTTCCTAACCAAAAAAAATTTCTAAATCCTGCAATGTCCGTTATTGCATGAATATTTAATTTTCTTTCCATTCTGTATAACCAGCTAATTTTACTTGTTACATAAACTCCTTTTCTACTCTTAATCTTTTCCTTCCCTCCTGGCTCCTGGTATTTGACTGTTAGGCTGGAGCCTAACAGTTCAAATACCAGGGCTCTGTCATTCTTCGGAGTTTTCGAAGTTATGTTCGTATTATAAATTAATTGTCATTGTCTTGCATGTCTTTTAAAGGAAAAAACCCAAGCTTCTTTAAAGTCTATGAAATCACACATGGCCAGTGTAGACTATGGACTAAATCCTTCTCACTCTGGGTTTTGTGTTGAACGTGAAGAAAGATGATATGAACTCCTTTAATAATTAAATAACCATGTCATGACCTATATTATACACGACACTTTGCCAGACGATACAAGTTCACGGGTTCAAGGGAAGCCAGCCAACGAGCTCGATTACTGGCGGCGGATCGATTGGTTTCAGTCCAGCCGCTGTTACAATAGCAATGAGGTCACCTAAGCATGCAACTAGGAATTGGTCCTTGAAATAATTAACGGCAACACTTTCTTTACTCGTCGTTTTGTAGAGGTTTCTGGGATCTATGAGGCGAGGTGTGTGTCGTAGGTTCCTTAAACACATTAAGATAGATTATACTGAATGTGAGACCAGAAAAATAAATGAAGTTTTCAGATTTCAGGATGGGAATAGAATTTATGGTTCATTTAGGAATCGTACTATGGGGTCAATACCAAAAGACAATGAGTATATATAACGTAAGAACGTAAGAGCAACAGCAGCCTAAGTAACATTTGTTACTAGACTGAGTTCAGGGAGCAATGTCTACCAGAATGAGGCCTTTTTAGATGATGTAAACGAAGCCTAACATTAATTTCTGCTTCCATAAAGGCCCTATAGTGAATTAATGACACCCAAATCTAAATTGTTCAAATAGATCGCATTGAAGATGAGAAATTAGTAGGTACTCAGTGTGATTAAATTGTACACAGGCCGGTCTTGCTCTCGCGTATTCAGATGATTACACTCCAATTCCGGCGGATAAAACCTGTCAAATGAAAATAATGGTTGCACATGCCCCTTGCATGCGGTAATTTAAATTGGAGTGAACTTTCCATAGTACAGAAATTTATCGGTTAAAAAGTAGTGTTTAAAGAAACGACGGTGACTGAACTACATAAAATACTTTATAGACTTGTGTGAAAGAACGTTCATTATCCATGCCAACATTCTAGGATGCGACCCAAAATAACTACAAACTACGAAGTGATTAATATCACGAAAGAGTTTAAAAAGATATTTTATTCGGACATTAATTTCGCTACACACGCAATTTGTGTACTCGCTAACACCACCTAGTCTAGTTTTGTACTAGTGTTGTTACTGAAGTTGTTGCTACGACAATGCATGTTTGAGAAATGTAGATACTGATCACTATTTTAAAATTTCTACGCCTCAGTGAACAGGCATATATGTAGCTACACACCTTCTCCATTGTGCATACTAACTTGGTTCTGTTTAGAGAGCGATTAACTAAATACATATTAACATCTTGATATGAACGTTTCTTCTTGTTGATTCTTCCGTTCTTTGTACATTCTCTGTACATATTTCATTACTTGAGAACTTCAGAAGATGGAAATAACTCTGAGAATAGTTTACACGTATGAAATTTACGGCATGGAACGAACAGCCGTCGGAGACAGAATGTTCTCGAGTGCTAACTACGTCTAGACAAACGGAGCATTTTATTATGTCGCCTCTACTACGTCGATGTACTCAACAAAGTCGACTGATGTTACTGATCAAATGACCTCAAGCATGGAAACTGCTAGATTCAAAGGGCACAATAGGCGGTTCCAGTGACGTTATTAAGAGGAGGCCACTGTCCAGCAGGTAGAATTTGAAAGGCTGATGGGTGGATGAATGAAGTTTTTGTATTTTCTTAAGGGATAACATTTGAAATAAATTCTTTAATTTCTTGTTCTCTACTTAACCTGAGTTAGAACTTATGCAAAAGATTGTAGATCCGCTTCTATTGACTTTTTGGCAATTTAATCTGATCTATCAATTAATTAATGAAGTAAATAAAACATAAAAAAGCCATTGAGTTAGGTAATCTAATGTACCTTATACGGTTTTATCAGATGTAGAGGTCAAGGTAATAAAATATATACCTCAGATATTGGTAATAAACACGCCTATTACCTTCAACAACTAAATCAACTATAAATAAAACAATACGAGCACTTATTAGACCTAGACGATACGGAGTACGTTGGATTGACGCGCAGAGTTCCGGGTTCGATTACCGATCGGATGGAAATCTGAATGATAAGTTCAAATTTCTGGGTCCGAGTGTTTGTGTAATCGTATTTGTGTATGTCTATGTAACCACGGCTTAAAATGTTATATATTTATTTATTAAATGCTAATGTAATTGCTTGACACGGTCACATTCACAGATTATCACGATTTTCCTGTTACCATAGATTTGCAATTATTCTAGATTCATGTATAAAGCTTACGTCACGGCTTTTGTATTCTGTAATTATATCCTTAGAAAAAGATTATAAACTAATTTTATTAAAATGTGATTCCAACTGAGGCTTCGCCTGCTAAAATTGCTTTTAAACTATTCGCCAAAATTAATTAGTATCAAAATACTGAAAATGACGCATTGTCAATGATGATAAGAATCAATGGTTATAAATACTCTAATTATCGTTATATTGTGGCTAAATTACACAAAATATTCACAATTTGTACGTAATCTGTGTGTTATTCTGATGTATACGGTGTATGCTGTAAAATTTTACTTAAATCCGTTTCGACGTAAAACGGTAAAAACATTATTACACATCGCATTTATAATTTTACTTGGTTTTCTGCCATTTTGTGTGTAAGTACTAATTAATACTAGTTTTCTTGTTGTTGCAATGGATGTTTGCGATAAATCTTAACAGTAATGGTATAGTGTTATCGAAGTCATAAGAGTTTATAATCGAGTCAATATGCGAACCAAATATTTCTATTTATATATTACCAAATATACTATTTATAACAGTAGTTAATATTAATCAATTATATTAAGTTACTAAAGAGATTTGTAAAAGTCAAGTCGGTCAAGTGAGATCGTCTCCCTCACTCAGAATCACGTCAGACGGTGCTCTATTTAACGAGAAAGAATTTTAACGAGAACGATAAGAAGAGGTAGGAGGAGAGAAGAGGAGAAAATGATAGTTTGATACTTAGAACTAAGAAGAATAAAAGTATAGCATGTAATTGGTGTATAATAAAGTTAATGTATTGTATTGTATTGTACTTTCGTTACAACGTCTAGTGCTAAATACAGTAGAGACGCGGCTGAAACTAGGCGAACCATAAAATGTGCTAACGTGCCATAACAACAAATTAGACCGAACCTCCATCGCTCAGTCACGTTTCCATGTTGAAGTCGAACAGTTAAATTCGTGATAGTGATAAGCTCTCGCACGAAAAAATGTAATGTAAATAATATAAATTTAGTATACTCGTTAATATATAATAAATGAATTTTGTGATGTAATGTATTTTAATTTTGTTTTTTTTTTATGAGTTGATAGTGAAGTAGCAAACGAGTATGCAATCCACCTGATATATCTGCGACTAACGAAAAGGACTATTCAAAGGAAGAGTTACTACTAGTGAGTCGTAAACGTTAATGGAAATATTAGTTAGATAGTGACATGGTCATGGAAACTGTCACTATAAGTTAGTCCTGTTAATGTATGTTAGTTTTACATGTATTAATGTATGTATGACTTCAGTTATTATTAGTTCGAAGTTGGTCACAAATGCTTTGCTTCTCCTAGAGAGAGAGAGAGAGAGAGAATAGCCTCTTTTATAAGTGGTGCCGGCATCCATACCTTTCTGACTAGAAACTACTGAAACACATTGCTTATAAGCAACTGTTTCTCAGGGAAAAGGATGGTGCGGGGTGTATTGCGCCAAGAGAGCCATACACAGATTCTACCATTTAAGTACTTGTCATCTTACTGAGTGAATACTTGCCGTTTAAGAATACTCGTAATATTATTTCTTAATAGGGAATGTTATCTTATATAGCTCATATATATAGTTAACGATGCCGTGTCTCGAAGTACACCCTTTTAAATCATCCTAGGATAATTCTCCCTATTAATATTGTAAATTCGAAAGTAACTCTGTCTGTATTTTTGACTCTCTATCTCTTTTTCACGCTTAACCACTGAACTGATTTAGATGAGGTTTTGCACAAAGATAGTTTGAGGTCCGAGAAAGGACATAGGATAGTTTTTTATCCCGGTAATCCCACGGGAACGTGAAGTATATGTTATATTTTTTAGTTGAACACTACGCGACTACTACTGCACTACTACTTATATAATTTCTGTCTCGTGAATTATTTAGACGTTTTTATGTATGCCACATTCAGTTATTTGCCTTGAACATGTTTGCATGTGTGCCTTTAAATACACACGTGTGTGTGTATTCGATAGGATTTATTGAGCTTCGTACTGGATTTACCCAGAATTGTTATTTTCTTGTTTGTTTATGTATTGTTGCTCGTTTGACCGAGTTCTTCAAAATTGTGCTGAGAAATAGTTTTGTTGTCGTTATTGTACCAGTGTTTGTGTGTGTGTATTTAATGATATATACATCTCTTTATGTTGTTTTGTTTTCGTTCATTGTCGATTTTACGTAAGGTTTGAAAATTAAAATTCGTTTGATGAAAATATAGTGATTAAGAATTTTGAACGAGAGGAGAACACGTTTTTTCTATTTATATCTGTATTATAAATTAATTTTCACTTGCTTTTTGGTGAAAACATCGAGAGTAAAACTGTATGTCTGATAGGTTTCTCAAAAAATATATGTATATCTCAAAGGTGTAAAAGTCACTAATTCGCATTTGGCCAGTGGATAGGATTATAGACTAAATCTTTCTCATTCTTGGAGGAGCCCCGTGTCCAGCAATGGGACACTAGTGGGATGTGACGATGATGTACTGGCATAGATATAAGGTAAAGCAAAGAAAAGAAAGGTAGGTGCAAGGAAGTACACAACTTCACTAAATTTTTTTTAACTCATCGTTCAGCAGCAATTCTTGTATATAAATATATATGTATATATAATCTGAATCTCTGCAACGGCTCTAATGATTTCACGAAATGCAGTATGCTGGGGATATCGGGGTTGATAAATCTAGCTAGCTTTCACTTCAAGAAAACGGCCGTTACACAACACCAACAACTAATGACGCTGTTTACATTGGTATCGCCTTTGATTTCAATACCTTTAAAGCCAAAACACACCAAAGTTACTTCAGTAGCTGGCGTTGATAACTAAAAGAGTTAATGACCAAACACTATCATTGGAGCGAAGTGCAGTCACCAGATATTTTAAATTTAATACTAAGAATTTAAATTAAATGACAAGCACTAATGTAATGAATCAACGGAATGTAAGAAATTAAAAATAAATTACTCTGTTACAATTTTTAACAAATACTATGTTGCAGTGTTGTAGTTAGGAAATAATGTGTTTAATTTAAATTTGACTTTATCATATAACCTTGTAGATAAATCCTTTTGACAGCGTACAGTACTTAATGATATTCAGGATGTGTTTGCAACATTAAATTGAGATTATCCAATGTAATTTGTTAGTAATAAAGATTTAATGTGCACAAAATAATGGCTATTAGTATAAGAAGTAGTGTCGTCATAACAGATTTGCGAAACTAAAGTCGACTTAGAACCTCTTTATTTTTGAAGTTTTATAAATATAATCGGTCAAATGTGAACCGGACTCGCACAATAACAGTTGTGGATCATTGAGTAATATTAAACACTATTTATCAGCAATACCGTTTATATACTTTTTTGGCATCTGTAGCAGTCGCAAGATTAACAACAAAGCACTTACTAGATCGAGTTCGTAAGTTAATCTACATCGGAATCATATGTTTTAGATACAAACTAGGGTAACGTCAGTTATTGCTACCAGAAAGGCCGAAGAGTGAATTAAAACAACAAAATCTAAATTTTTCAAGTTGATCGCCTTTAAAAATGTAAAATTATCTACTGCTACAAATTACCTACATCTGTCACAAAAGAACTATTCAGAGGGAGTGTTAGAACAAGTCATTTATCAACAAGGTATTTGTTAGTTATATGGGAATTGTTATTGTAAGTAAGTCTTAGTAATATGCTCTCGTTGGCACCCTTACGAAATTCATAAAATAATTAAATTCAGTAGAGCTGTGTTTAAAATCCGGTTTGTAAATAAACGTTGCAATTCATCAGCTATTGTCTGCATCAGATTATCGTAATTGTCAGTCGCGACAATAATTCTGTTCATTGCAAGAATGTGTAACACGTGGGTGGTGCGAGCGAGATGACAGAGTGCGGTTTGCACCTGCGTACTGGTACCAACGTGATAACCACCAACACCATCATGTACCAACTTGATCATTTATACGGTAGCTTGAGGATAAATCATATTATAACCATCGGATCGGTTTACATAAGTAAGGTTGATTGATAATGGAGTAATAAGAAAATTTGTCGCACGTCCTGCACACTCATGTTGTATGATCAACTCTATTTATAATTCTATATCGCCATTTTTTTTTCAATTTCAGCTTATGCTAGAGTATTAGCAATAAGCCTCACATCACTTTCAGTAGTAGCAGTAGTAATAGCAATTTTAGATCAAATGTTAACATCTAAAATTTTGCCGCTCAAAGGTTTCATAAACAAAAATCCTTAAAGTATAGCAACCCGTACGAATTTCGGACTGCTCAAAATTCAGCACTTGTACGAACTTCAACACGCGATTACGCGGGTTCACGTTGTCGCCAAGTTGTTCAATATTTATGCAGTATTCAACAATGTGTTCCGTTTCAGGAGCAATTGTAAAATTATCACTGTTTATTCTCCTGGATGCTGTCTCCGCTTAAATCTGTTTAATTTCACTTGTTCTAAAATTAAGAACTTGTAGTCTATTCGAACACTTAAATAACACTTATTTTGTGTTTGTGCAGTGTTGGCAGATATATCCCCGTCTATTAAAAAGGGCCGCGCCTCAATATTGGCACTTACTCATGGATAGATTTTGGCGAGCAGTCCTAAGAAATTGTGGTCTACTTATAATAATTCATTAAATATAAGTGAGCATACCATTATCACCACTTTCCAATAACGATTACCCAATTAAAACGATGATAAATTAATAATTGTTTGGTACTAAACTTATCTCAGATAAAATTATTTATGAGCCAGCCGACGGCACGGTTACCTCTTTCAAACATCACTAAGGGCGCTTGTTTTATTATCAAAATACAGATATATAAAAAGTTGTTATCTTGTCTCTTTTAAGTGATTATTTACCAAATCATTTCTATTTGTGTGTTATATGTACTCGACCATAGATTACTTAAATGTCGGGGAAAAATAGGGTCCGGTGTAGCTCCTTGTAGTACGCTTTACTAAGATTGGATTTGACGAAGATAGAAAAATAGTGGTTTTTTTTTCGAAACGCGCAGATCAGCTCAGCTATAATAGATATATTAATGTACAGACGAGACGAGAAAAAAGATAATTTATACTTGTTTTCGAAACCAAATGTTCGTCTCGCTGACTTTGACAGTTGTGAGTCGTTTTTGTCTTTAAGGAGAAAAAAACATTGCGTATTCATCAATGACGGTTACGTAGCGACTACCTGGCGACGCTGTCTAAATTAAAAACTTTCGTCAGGTAAGCGAACTATTCGTGTAGGTGTAAAGTTTTTCAGATAGATCTTGTCCTCAAGGCCGTATGAATTGAACGGCTTAATGATTCCGCGTAATGCGGTCATCTAACAACTACCTATGTCATGAATAAATAACGAATACTTCATTTATTATCATTAGAACGTTTAAGCTTGTTAAACCTACAGGGTTGACTGTAACTGTATGCTTACACTTGCAAACATTGGTAGTGGTCGCGTGTTCAATACAGCTCTCGATAATTTATTTAAATTAATAATATTGTAGACTTAATTTAAAAAGTGTTGTGTCCCTTGGATTTCAAAGTTAATTATAATCTGATTTTGTTTTGAGTGTTGAATATGAAATGAACTTTCTCTAATTTATGCCTCATTCAACTAATTATCACACGTTTCTGATGAAAAAAGTTTTTATTTATTAGTATTAGCAACCCTAACGAAGGAGGTGCAGTCAGTGCAGTAGACCCACGGCCTGACGACTCCATCGACTAATAGGCAGCTGAGTAGGCCGCGTGGGTGCTATTGAATCAACCGACACCACAGTGGGCTCAAGGACTTCCCTTTTACTGGACGTGGTGAAGAAATGGCACACGTGTCGCAGACGTCCGACCTCGTTCAATAAAAACATATTCACGATTGATTTATCGCACCTTAATCAAATTGAAAACGACTTACGATTGTCCCAATATGGCTTTGCAGCAATCAACTTGTAATTGCTATATGTCGCATTAACATGAGCGTTTTTATTAAGGAATTCGTAATTGTTCAAATTGGTTTATGAGGTTCAAGTAATTATTGAATTACATGCCGTATGATTATATTGAATGATTACAATTGCTGTCTTAAATGCCAGGTCATGCAGGTCAAAATCTGCGGGGAAACAATTTTATGACACATTTCAGTTTGAATTAATAATTTAAAGGCAGTTCTGACCTTCACACTAGTTTATACTTGCCAAGAGAATCGTCACGAATTCACAAGCAGTAGTTGATACTTCCGGATAATTTCAATCCATAGACCAATGTGAAGGGCAATTGACTTTACTATTAAGAACTTTACATACTAAAGTTTAAATTATTACATTAGTGCTATTAAAAAGAGTTCGTTTCTTTCAACCTTTCAAATCTCTCAACAATTGGCAGTGCGAAGTCTGAAATGTTTTTACTCAAACTTGACCCATTTTCCATTACGTGCTTCGTGAATATTTTTACGAATTTGGTGTTAATGGATCAAGCGTAATATGCGAAATCTACTATGGATGCTGTGTGTCCGCTCTTGATCTTCGGCTGGTCAACACAGTGACGCAGGGAATATAATTTGTGTAGAGTTATTCCAAAAGTTCTATTTCGGTTATACGCCTCACCCACCCACCTTACATTCAAAACGCGCAGAGCCAATCGAGTGAGCGGCGCTGGAGGCGACTTATCAAGGAATTCAGTGTCTAATTCGACGTTAACTGACAATTGTTCCGAATCCACGGTGGAATCGGCGGCCGATGACAGTTTGAAAATGAAGCGAAACGTGAGTACGACACTACATTTTGCGACATTTGTATATCTCAAAATAGATGTTGATTTTTTCAGGAATTGGTAACATTGTTCTTCGCTATGGTGCCAATAACGCGTTTTGTTTACATTTCGTTAAATAATTTCACATTTAATGTTCTTTTTATTATGTTGCGATGAAACTGAATACAGACACTTTTGCAGGTTTATTATCGCTTTTTGTTTTGACATCAATACTTGCTTCGTCGTTGGTATTTTAACGTCTCATTATTTTCATTGCACATTTGAAAATGCGACTCCTTTGGTATTTGGAACTCAGACGATCGACCTCCTACGTGTTGTCGGCTCGCCCCAGTTAGCTTGTTTATAGTTTTGGTAATAACCCTGGAGTATTTCGAGTGGATTGCAAGCTGTAAACAATTTTTGCCCTGCATTTCTCTTGTATGACTAAGTATTATATTTTTCTGTATAAAACATATGTCTTCAGTTTTGGAAAACAAAGTTTGGCTGATTTTCAATTTTTGTCTAATTTTTAATCCTGTTTCTTTTATCAATATAATTGATTGACGAAGTAATCAATACGCATGGGACCCGACCGTAAGTATAATTTTGTTTGTCCCTTTTATGCATATCTTTGTTGAAAATAAAATACAGTGCCCTACTAAAATCTTGTTACGTGTGTCCCATTTATACTCATATTTGTGCTGGCACCATTCAGGGAATTTGTGATGTTACACAAATTATAATAGGTTTGTGCTATTCAAGGACTTAACTACTTTCAGCTTAGCATGTTTAAAATAAACCCACAAAAGATATAAAGGAGATAAAGTAACTAGATATTCAATGTAAAAAAAGATTGATGGTTTGAACTTTCCGAAAAATATAGTTATAACAACCAATTTCGATACATCCGTTGTATTGCATTTAGAAAGTGGCGATAACTTATAATAGATGAATCTGAAAAGGATGAGACACTTTGAAGACAAAATAATATATAAATATAAACTTCCAAACATTCATATCCCACAACGTTTTATTCCAAAGGCCAAGTTCTTATCAACCTATAATAAAACTACTTTGATTAACATTCTTGTTTTATCCGAGCTTTCAATCATGTCACTAAAATAAATGTTTTCCTGGACTTAATAAAAGCGACGTTGAAATTCAATGAACGGAAGCAATTTTGTGTCGTTACGCTCAAAAGGACATGTTTGTCTCTATCTCCAATCCTTATCTTTGGCTATCAGTATTGGATCGGCAGTTATGAGAGCTCTTGACTGTTATAGAGTTCCTGTTGATTGTCATGCGTATCGTCTACACGGATGTATGTCTGTTGAAGTAAGATTGACAGTTGTGACATGTGTGTTGTGCCTTCAAAAGTTGTTGCAACTATGTGATTTTGCGTGATTTTCTTTCTTTTTATAGTGCTTTTTGATCATTTTAGGGCTGGCTCACTGTGTTGGACTTGAATAAATTATTGAACCTGGAGGCTAAAAATGTCACATGTACGTATAATATTAGTGAACGTGTTATTTTACCAAGTAACTTTAAAGCTTATAATGCGATGTGTTTACCGTAAGATAGTATTTTAATTTACCATTTCATATACTTCGTGCGACCGTATAATGAGTTTCGGTCAACGGCCTGTCTTCGCCATCGATTGATGCCAAATTTCATCAGCTGTGTGTGTTATGTACATAGTATTGTTCTTCGACACGTGCTTTAATTATACTTCCGTAACGAACATTATATTAACGAAAATATTAATACGATTATTATTTGTTATGTAAGTTTTGTAATTATTGCATTTGCTTAACATTTTTTAACATTAATAGATCTGATATTGTCACCGCATACTTAGGGGATTGTATTGTGTTGTGAGTGGTATTAATTATTCGGTCCTTGCCCGTCTTATATTAAAATGAAATAATATTACTATAATAAAGAAACTTAGTAATTAATGAAACTTGTCTAGTATTTAATCAAGTATAAAAAAATGAGC
>DWJG01000011.1:0-14567 GCA_018248795.1 Ectomis octomaculata | reverse complement strand
GCGGATTGTTGCGAAGTAGTATTAATCTTAACTTAATAGCATGGATTTCCGCAAAGTAACGCCTGATACAATTAACGTACATATTAATTTGATCATATATGTATAACAATTTTCAATATTTTTAAAATACTTTGTCTTATCACAAAATACTGTGAACCTTTTTATTAATAATTATTACATTAGTCTACGTGGGTTTATTTCTTGATAAAAAATATGAAAGTCATTTTATCCATCAATCGTATACATTTAAAGTCAATCGCAATGCTTTTATATTGCTAATAAACACTTTATGCTTAAATTTAGATACATAGAGATTTAAATTTAGTTATAGTAGATCTACATAAATTAGAACCGAAATGATACAATCATCAAACTATGTGGGGTTTTTGGCCCATTACTATATTATTGAGGGCCTTTGGAATATCATTGCGTAAGATTTAGTCGCTTACAGTTACAATCGGTTACAGTTGGTTACAGGCACGCTAGTAGGAAGCGGTCGACGAGTCCTTTGTGTAGCGCAGTAGAGCGACAGGCGTCGGTGACGCGTGGCGCGCGCCGTCGAGTATTTCGGTCGCCGCGCGAGGGCCGCTATTCCTGGCGCCCTCGTCCGCGGACGTCTCCTAGGATTCATTATGAAAATACCTAGCCATTTATCTGTCAACTTGTTGAGTTTAATCAGACATCCAAGTGTTAGCAAAAATGCTACTGATCTTTTATAATCGGTCCTTCGTCATTTTAGTAAATTAAACATACTTATATGTTTAAATAGATGTTACTAAAAATATTTTGCGTATTTCAATACATTGCTTAGGTGCATATATTCACAAAAAAATTATGCTTTCTCGATTATCTATAGAAGTGGATAAAACATCTCATCAGCACGATACGGTTGCTAGTGTGTGTCTTTGTGATGTTCTTATACGAGGGCGAGTATGCGCGTGCGCAGTCCTCAAATGATTGCACAAATAGTCCTGCGCCGCGCCGCCGCCTCTCCCGTGGGTTGTTGATCTCTATCAGATATCTCTCGCAGAACATTTACATACAGACGCTTTCAGCATTCCTACATTGCTAAATTATCTAATTATACGTTGCAAACATTTAGGTACACATCTTTATGTAAAGTGCAGTACGCATGGGATCATATTATACATTCCAAAGAATTATGTACTGAAGCTAGAATTTGAAAATATAAGAACTGTGTAAAAGCAATAATAAAAATGGCAAGAAGGGAATATTAATTAATAATTAAGATAAATAAGATTCCGTTCAATCGAACTTAATCATATCAAGGCATCGTGGCCTTCAAATACAATGCAGTCGATGCTGAGCTCTACCTCTGCGTGCAGCGGATTGCTGTAGTGGGTGGACAGCAGACAGCACGCTTTCAAAATTCTAAAGTCATTCATTCATAATAAGGTATATATACTCCGGCAACGCTGTTTATGAACATGGATGGCGTTTTCGCGACGGCGCAACAATACTGTTCAGACTTACAGCTACATTAGATAATTAAGTCTGGCAGATGCCAGACTTTGTTGATAAGAAATATAGTATTTAATGGATCACATGCACATCGAATTAAAAAATATTACCACTGTATCGTCACATTTTATTTCTACATTTACCTCTTTATACAAATAAACATATTATTGTTTTCGTTTCAGCGGTGTAACGAGCGACACAGGAACGACGTGCAACGAGGAATCCGAGACGCAAGCGCACGACACCCAAGCCCGCCCCGCCGCCCGCCCAGCCATGTGGAGGGGTGAGGTGCCAGCGCGCGCCGCCGCTTCTCCCGGCCTGCTACGCCGCCGCTACTCTATGCCCGAGACTATCATGAGAAAGTAAGCATCTACTTCTGTCTGTTGACTGACATGCATATATTATCTTGAGAACATTACAATTTATGCAGATTAAAGCAATATGCAAACAGAAGTGTAATTGTATCCTATACCGTTTTCAGGTATCGTTTGGCTCAGCAGCGATCGGAGACGGAAGAGGCGGGCCCGGCGAGCGGTACGTCGGCCGCATCGACGCCACCGCGAGGCGCATGCGCGTGCTGTGCAGGCGCGAGGCCGGCGCGCCGCGACCGTGAGCTCATGCGCAAGTCGGCGCTGCTGCGACTGTGGGGACGCGCGGGGGGCTCGCCGTGCCGCGTATGCTGCTGCTGCCAGCCATGTGGCACGCGCTCCCTGGACGGCTCCCGCTCCGAGCTCCGCCACGCCTCCGGCTGGACTACGCCCAAGCGTCTCCGCCTGGACTCCTCCCGTGACCGCATAGGCGACGACGTCAGAGGAGATTCTGAATTGACGTACAAATCGCATGTTCGCAACATATCTTCATCTGTAGAAACGGCGACGGACGCGATGGCCGCAAGTTCCTCCGAATCCGAGGGACGAGCGCGGAATGTTTCCACGCAGTACTCTGAGCAGACGTCGTACACACCGACGATCGAATCGGCCTCGGAGCGGCCACTGGCCGTCACGACTGATACTTCTGCGCTTCGCGTAGAAACGGATGAGCGCTCCTTAACGGATTCATCGGATACGTTTTCGACGTCGATGCCCACGGCAAAAGAGGCTTCTGGGGTTATAGTGCCCAAATTAAGCACCCAAGTTTCTGGAAGTGCTCATATTCATGGCCGAATAAGTGAAAAGTCGGATTGTGCAGAAAATGATGAAAGCAATATTTTACCGTACGACAGACCTCTAACTGTAGAGACGCCCTCGTATGAAATTCTAGAAATTGTCGTTTCTGAAACATTAAATGTTGATCCGTCACCGACGTTAGAAAATGAGCCAGATAAATTAAACACTCAAACTATAAGAAGCCCGATTTTGAAAAATAAGAAAAAGAGAAATATAGATATCGATGAGTACGTTTCAAACATTTTGGTGGAGAGTCTTAATTCATTGACTGATCAATTAGAATCGATGAATGCATCAATATGTGCGGATAGAAAACTTAGTATTGTAGAAAAAGAAATCAAAGTTAAACTTCAAAACACTGGTGTTAACACCATTGTTCATTTAAGTCCCACTTCAAATAATCAGATTATATTTGGTAACGAAGAGCTTTATAATAGTGAGGATAGGCGAGATGACTGCAATAACCTTCGAGACTCCCACAATGAGGAGAATATCCGCGAGGAAGTTCCTAGTTTAGAAACAAACAATAATTTAACGTCTGCGGAAAGCAATCGGTACAGTAACGTATCTACGGAAAATGTAGATAAGCCTTCAAATGACAATTTTATCAATGTAACTCAACATGATAATGTGAACAAAGCTGTTCTTCAACAAATTCAAAAACTATTTCAGGATGAACTTCATAATATGGATCCTGAAATGAATCATTCAAATAGTATACCAGAAATTTCACATATTGAAATATCCAACGTTGATGTATATATCGATAACAATGGGACTTTTGCAACGTCCGATACGATAGAAATGCAAACTCAAAGGCAATCAGATACTTTTGAAGTAATAAGTGGCGTGGGAGCTGGCAATTATTATGAGGAAGTGCAGGATGCGGATGCCATAGTACCCAGATTTTCAGCCTTTCCGCATACAGATTCCATGGAAGTGAATACTTCCTCATCAGAAGATGCAGAGGTATTAGGATCAGAATGCACGAGCTTGGTAGATAGTTTAGATGATCCTAATTCGCCACGATCTGTTCTACTAAGAAAGTCTTTTAGTAACAACAAGAGGAGTGAGCTGGTGCGATCAGCCATTGATGTTTTGGATTTACTACCAGAAAATGCTCAACAGGGCGATTCATCATCTTCAAAAGATAAGGGTGAATCATTCTTTATAAGAATAAAGGACGATAATTGTGATTGTGAAAAAGAAAATATTGTTGTAGCTGACCATATGCCTGAAACGATAAAACAAAGACTTTATCGTAGACATAGAAAGAGAGAACTACGTATGGAGTGTGCGAGGCGTTCTAAAGTGAAACAATTGAAACGGGAATTAGAAAAGCAACAGCACAAAGAAATAAGTAAAACTAAAAAGGAGATAGAAAAGGAATGTATGGCTATCATTAATGCCTTAATTGATGACGTTATAGCAAAAATTGCACAAGATGAATATAAATGTATGCGGATAAAGCAACGATCTAATAAATTAGCTGCCACAAGATCTGAAGAAAATGTATCTAAAAGATATTGGAAAAAAGAAACAGAGTATAACAATAACAAAGAAATTAGGTTGACTAAAAGTGACGCCTCACAGTCTTGTTCGGATGACATTGGAAAGGACAACACTAAATCAGAGCGGCATATACGCGGCAAATTGTCTTTGCAAGCTCACCCTCCTCTTACACCAGAAGAAGGTCCAAGGAGAATTTACCAAAAGTCGGAAATACGTGACGGAACAAAATGCATTGAAATTCTCGAGATATTAGAATATGTTAATAGCTCACAGAGCTCTACGGACACGATAAATTCCGATGAAAATCAAAACTCTAACACCAAAAATAAAAAATCACGGATCCCCGTACCTGTGTACGAAAAACCTTCACAAAGAGCCTATAAAAGTAATAGTAGTAGGCGGAATCTTTTGAACGAGAAGAACAAGTCCAGCCATGTGTTGGCTGGCATGCTACTCGACGCTCTTAGTGATGAAGGAGAAACGCAAGACGTTCACCTGCGTCGTGCGTCTGTTCCCTGCGAGCCTCGCACCAGGTCCAACTCTTTACGTTTTAAGCGCGTTTTCGACATTATCCCCGAAGAGCGAAGTAGTCTCAGCGTTGAATCGCCCGATGACTCAGCATATAATAGACGGGCGTCGGCTCCGAGTCTCGATAGTTTTCGCGATGACCAAGATGTAAAAATAACTCATATTTCAGAACCGATAAAAACTCCTAGGCCCTCAAAGGAGCCTAGGTTTAGAGAAATGAGAAGTGCCGGCACGTCTCCGATGCCCGAGGCTTACAGAGCGCCGACGCAGGTCACCGTGGCTGCCATGACATCTCCCATCCGCAAGTCAGCCTCGACTAGCCCCATCAAAATCGCCAGAGTGGTGGAGACGACGCGCGAGCGCAGTTGGGTACAGAACGCAGTGTCGGGGCAACCGCCGCGGCGCCCGCCTGCGCCTCGCCGCGACGAGGAAGGTATCGCGTGCAATCTAGTAACGCCGCTCGTTCCGCACCGCACCGCTTCTACCATCTATGTAGAATAGTTGGGTGTATGCACTTCTACTGGAGTCCTTCCGACGGGATATCCTTGATTGTTATGAAATTAATGTTTGTATTTTTTATATTTATAGCAGTATATTGTAGTCATTACGAAAAATTACAGTTGAATTATTTTTGTATTGTTATAGTTCTCCTAAATTACACTTCTGATCCAGATTCCACATGCCAAACTTCAATAGCATCATATTTCTGCTCAAAAGTTTGTGTACGTGAAAATTTAGGGGCGCTAGTTTATAGTTTGAAGCACTGTATCTCAAAAGCACATGCGAGCACATTATTTATTTTTAATTGTAGAGCATATTTGTAATCCATCTAAATAAATAAAATCTCTAAATTTGCAAACGATCGTTTTATTTATCCAAAGGTCAGCAGAAAGAACGGCGTAAATCGGTTCCAACGCAATACGAAGCCCCTCCTCCGAGGCGGCCCATGCGTTCTGTGCACACCGATGTCAATTCTATGCCTTCCATTGCCGATAGAAGCAAAAAAAATCTTAAAGAAATGCAAAAATCTGAAACCGTCCGGATGGGAAGACGGCGCTCAGAAACGACGACAGTCGAGGCGAGCGAGGATGTCCTTGCTGCTAGTCTAGCCGCGGATCATAGAAAAGGTCAGAGGTGTGTGCCACACATGGCTAAAAAGGTTGATAGGAGAGAGGTTTTATCAGTGGAAGGGAACGAGGACGGGTATGGGGCGACCAGCGACGACCGCGACAGGCGAAGGGACCGCGAAAGCTTCCAGTACGAAGTAGTCAGGAAGGGCAGGGGGAGGCGCGCGGCGCGCGGGGCCAGCGAAGAGCGCGCTCGCGAGGAGACCTCCAGCTCCAGCGAGTCGGGCGGCAGCCTGCTGTGTTCGCTGGCGCCCGCCTGGCTCAACGCGCGCCGTCGCCGCCGCCGTGCCGCTCACGCCTCAGGTATCTCATCTACCGAACTTGCAACAATAAAATAAAGATAGACGAAAAGAAATTACTTTTTATAAAATAACGTTTGTAATACTCGCTTAACCGATCGATGTGAAAGCAAATAAAGCGATGAGTCCGGTGTCGGTTGTGATGCGACAGGGGAGTGGGCGGTGACGGTGGCGGGCTCGTGCCCGGCGGCGCTCCCAAACGACGTGGAGATGCGGCTGCGCTTTCCGGAGCGCGCGCACCCCACACCCCGCGAGCCCGCACCCCCCGCGCTCCGCCCCCGCGCCACCCGCGAGACCCGCGCGCCGCGCGACTCCCGCGCCGCCTCGGCCCATCGCTCCTCCGTCACGCCTTCTACGCGTGCCGTATGTATCTTAAAAATATTCATCAGGCCTCTACGGCAAAGGTAAAATTTCATAACTTTAATTTGCGTCACATATATAACCATTAGATTTTCTGTACAGTGAATATTACTCAAAACAAAATATTATTATAAACCTCCTGTGGTAAGTGTGACTGTAATCCTGAATGCTAAATTTTAGTGTGGCAGTGGGTGATATTCCAAGATGTGAAAACAGAGGTACCTACAGTCCTCTCAAAATTATCTAGCTTAGGTATATGTGACATCAAAATTATAATATTTCCCGTTTAACAAGGATTTTGTGATTTTACACAAGATGTACATGGTGACTGAAAGAGCTACTGACATTTCACGATTGAATTTTTCGATAGTGGATCTACATTACTTTTTCTACCGAAACTTTATACATAGATATGTTAAAAGTACACAGGACATTGGCGTGAACGACAAAGTGTAGCAAGACGTGCATGATGTGCGCAGGTGGAGTGTAGCGCGGAGTGCGGCCGCTCGCGCCGGCGAGCGCTGCCCGACGACTCCGGCCGCCTCACGCTCACCGTCAAAAGAGAGGCTTCGGGTATGCGTCGCTTATCCCTACGGCATATCAATTTTTCAAAATTAGTCTGATAATTAATATTTATTTACTTTTGCCAGACTCTTCAATTCTTGCGTCGAAGAGCGTGAAGAAGTCGACGGAGCCGTTACCCGATCTCGAGACCTACCGCGCCTCCCGCAGCAAGACGCGGAGCTCCGTCAAGGTACAGCACTGTCTACTATATTGTACTTCATTTATGTAACGACTTTTCTGTTTTGCTTATCGAATAGAATTACGCATTGTATTGTAAGAATATGCTACAAAGCGGTAAGCAAGTTATTTACATCGAGAAGGCGGTTGTTTCAGACGCGACGGGGGTGCTCCCTGCATTGCTGGCTACCACAAGACGAACCTATGCCCATCAGGTATTAATGAATATATGGCTGCATTATAACAGCTTGATTATTTTTTACCATGCAATTTTTTATAGTCCAATTTTATGATGAAAGCGTAAAGCTAAGGTTTTCACTCAATGAAGTCAATGTAATAGGACAAAAAGTAATATATATATATACATGCATCGTTGCCGCCAGAAATAACGGTCTGTCGGTGCTGGGCTGCGCCATTGTGCCGGAACTGAAGCCGCGCGCGCCGTCCATGAGCGAGCGCGACCTCACGCGGGAGCCGCGCGCGCGCCGCGCCTCGCTGCTGCGCACCTAGCGGCCCCCGCCCCGCGCCCCCACCGCGCCCTCGTACCAACGCACGCTAACAAGTTAACACAAAGAGGCACTCCACCTCCATAGACTGCCTACGAATTCCAGTGGGCCAGAATCGCGTTTACCTATACGGAGCCTCGATATTAATTGTCCGAATAACATCAAAATGAATTAAAAAGGCGATGACACCGATGATACTTCTATGTTCGTATTCCTACCCGGTGTCCGGAGTGAGATAACAGGTTCTCCGATCATTGTACAATACAATAAATTTTGTTACATAATAATAATGTTTCTTTTTATTTTATTATCTTCTTAAACATTACACGTATATTATTTATATTTACATTATCATGATTTCAAACTTATGGCATGAGTTTGAAATCATGACAATGTTTTTTGATTCAATATAAGTGTTGGATATGGATTTAGTTTGGTATAAGGGAGAAAGATAGTACAGGAATATTCAGCAGTTCACCTGCTGGAAAGTGGTTAGTTTTGCTTATGAAGATCTACAATAATACTATAAAGAAGCATTTGAGTTTTGTTTGTGTGAAAAGGTAAAATTAATGTACTACTGGATATATATTCATACTATTTTACATATTGAACACATATTGAACGTTCTCACTAATGTCAACAATAATATAGTATACCTAATTTTTATAATTATTTTATAATAAATGTCTTCTTTTACAATTTCAAGTCCAATTGAAAGTAGCGTTAATGCTATTTGTATCACGCAGATGAAGTAGTGAGCATTAGGTAGTCTGAGTAATTTATTAGGAGAATATCTGAGTCCTGAAGGGTAGCAACTCATCTGTGATCAGCTTGTAGTTGATTACAAATGTTGATGTGCAGCAATGGTTTTCATCTTCAGGTGAATTGCATGGTCCTTGACTATCTTTATACTATAAATATATTACCTTGGTAGTGATAAACAACTCTTCTCTCGCGACATCGCCCGCAAGTTTCTTGGCCAGTCCCCTGCCGACCTGGTCTTCTATCTGGTAAATGTAGGCGGTGTCGATGTGGCGGTAGCCGGCTTCGATAGCCCAGACCACCGCCTGCTCCACCTCGTTTGAGGACGGTTCCACGCGGCCCTGTGGGGGAAAGTGTTATAAAATTTTCCAATAATAAATGTTAATTTCTTATAGACACATTTGTGAATTATTTAAATAAATGTATGGGACCACAGTGATGCTCTCCCAAAATATTTCATGTAAGTAATATACACATCGCATGCGTTATTTCAGATCTTAGCTCGGCGCACTGTCGAACGCTCAGATTATAAAAACTGAATCGAAAATCGGTGCTCAAGAAATTGAAGTCTAATTGAGGTTTTAGATTAGAACCCTGAATACATTTCACAGTTTTTTCTAAGATATGAACGTATTAGAAATTAATTACTCACTAGCCAACTAGTACTTAAGTTGTGCCCTTGTACAAAATCTAGTGTAAATTTTGCAAAATTTTTATAAATAACATAAAATAAAAATACCTTAAATTCAAAATTCAAATTATAAAAAATCATTATAAGGTATATCGATAGTCAAGGTACATCATAGTACAACATAAATTATCAGCGGCTTTAGCCGGTGGAAAAATTGGTGAAAAATGGATTTAGGGAAGGGCACTCTTTTATAAAGAACCGTTACACAAGGTATTCACAGTACTGCAATGCTTTGGTACGACAAAAAGCACATGACAAATCAAATCAAATCAACTCAAAATATTGATTGCTAATAATACTGTTTAACAAAGCAACGCAGCAAGCAAAGACACGTGACAGCTATATGTGTGTCAGCTTACTTCAATCATCAAGGAGAACTGCTAAAAGAAGCCTGTTCAACAATTCAGTTGCGAAGTCGATAAATTGCATCTCATCATGCATCTCAATCTGAGCTCCTTACTCAGCGGAAAAACAATTTCCTATTGAAACTATTTAAATACGTATAAGATATTTACCTTCGTGTTGTTACCCAGCCAAGTCCCCAGAGCTACGGCCGGGATGTCTCTACCATCGTTCAGTTTTAACTTCGGCGGTGTCACTAAACTATTCTGAAATTTTATATTAAGTTGTCATCTCTGTATACTGTCGTGTTAATCTCATTTGACATTTAATAAGCGAAAATACCATCATGGGTACATTTTTGTCTTATTTTTATATCATTGAAATGAAATAAAATTATTTATTGCAAAAATTATATTAGTTTTTAAATACCACGCCGGTGTTGCAATATTAATAGTTTTTGTTTATTTGGTGTGCGGAGCAGTGTTTATCCGGTGTTTTTGCCTACCTTACCACGGCTTCACAAAGTGTTCTTGCTATGGAGAAAAAGCGACGGAAGGAACTCCGTAGGATATAACTCAAATTTTATATTACTCGTGGTAAATGTGTAGTATTAATACAGACTTGATATTTTAATCTCATTAATATTATAAATGCAAAAGTAACTCCGTCTCTCTGTATTTCTGTCTGTCTGTTTTTTCTTCATGCCTATAGCACTGAGCCGATTTAGATGAAAATTTGTACAAAGATAATTTGACGCCCGAGAAAAGACATAAAATAATTTTTATTCTGGAAATCCCACAGGAACGGGAACCATTATGTTGTTGTATTTGTAATAACAAACCACGAGGGCGAAGAAGTGAGCGAAATCTAGTGTATATATACACATACTCCAAATATTAATTTATACTGTAGAATCATTTCTTAATCAAATTGTGTTTTAATTAATTTTTAAACAAGTTCTGCGTACATCTGCTATGTGTGTATTTACAATAAAGTGTATTAAATAAATACATTAGTACTTATACATTTCTCAACCCTTTGTTCTGAGTGTTCGGAGTTTTTCCAAGATGTTAAGAGTAGCGACTCGTCAAGGCAAAAGGAACTCCCCCAAAATGCTGACCTGAACCTAATGTGATAGTAATAAAGAGAGGCCTACATATCCAGAAGTGGATCTCAAAAGGCTGATGTTGGATTGATTAAAAGCATAACATAAGAGCATGCAGTCCGCCCGCATTGTAAACGTACATATAAGTTTCGTGTTTCTGTCTGTACGTCACATATGTTTACAAAATAAAATTAATGGAACTCTGAATAAGTGTTAACAATTTCTAGAGTTTATAGATTTTTGTCTGTTTGTGTGTCGAAATTACAAAAACAGTATAAATACTAGGGTTGAAGCTGGTATTGAAGACAACAGCTTAATAAAAAAACTTTTATTGATTAAAAATTAAAAATAATTAGCTAATTTGTTCGTAATATACATAAAATCGTGGACAGAATATACAATTCCCATAACACTAGCACTATTATGTTAATAATATGATGTGTTATACTGAAGGCTATCGCCCTGGGCCTTCTTACCTGCGACCTTACACTTATATTTTCTACGACTACATTGTAACTACTACTATATTAATAAAACACTTACTCCGTAATAAAACAAACAAGTAAACACAAAAATAAACGGTACACGTGTAGTCATGGTGTTGTATCAACAGTCATTAATGCACTCGTCACGAACAAACTGGTCAGCGACCGTTCGCTGTTAGCTGAGAGTATGCTTGTGGTGACCACTTATGTAATTAACGCGGATAATTCCACATTAAGTGCCTCGTTACTTAAAGAACGCTGTACCTAGATTTGCTGTCTCTCGTTTTTATTTCATTTGTGTTTTCAGCTTGTAATGGCGTTCCCGAAGGAATAGATTTATACACATGAGGTCTGTACTGAGATTTTATGAAAGGTACAGCTAATTTCATAGCTTCCGACAATTAATAAGGCTTTTGCTGGCGGTTGTTGAGGTCAAATTCCGGCAAATACAGTACGAAGATTATTCCACTTCTCTTTGGCTTGCGATCTTGAAACAATGTTTTATAATACTATTTAATTGAAATAAATCAACAGAATATATTTCTTCACATAAGAATGCTGCTATTTGAAACTTATTTACAAATTATTTGAATATTACTATTTTGAAAAACCGACTAGTCACTATTGTTTTTTAAGATGGTCGATATAAATAAATATTTCATCATCTTCATCTTCATAATAATCGTCACAGCTGATTACAGTCCAACTGTTACGCACGAGGCTTTTGTCCTCTCGCCAAGATGTAGGAATAGACTTCACATACGTTGAGTTTTTTCATCTCTCAATCTTTTAGTTTCTTCGCAAAGTTTCCTTTCAACGAAAAGTCGGTAATCTGTGTACGCGAGAGCAGTAATCTAAGTGACTATTTTTACTCAGTCCACGGAGTTCGGAGCCTAATCTCTATGGGAATTTAATACAATACTCAGTGCGGTAAATTGCCCATAAAGCGCTCTTGCTCTGGCGTACTACTATATAAATAGAAAACGTTATTGACTTAAGTTATCAAGGCACAGGCCAAATCCATAGAGCTAAAATTTTATTTTGTGTTCCTATAATAAAGTAATATTGAAACGTTTTCTTTCTTTGACATTGTTACATGAAATTTTGTATGTATTGAGTACGGCAAAAAATCAACCCCCAGGAGGGATGAAAGTTTTGTATAAACGCACACACTAAACTCTTAGGCCTAGAAACTTTAAATTGATAATAAGTAATTTGCATTATTAGTTAATATTATTGTTATTAACACACCACGCGGGTCACGCATCGAGTGGAATCTAGTTAATTTATTATTGAGATATAACTTTAGTATAAGGGCTGGGATGTGATCTCGAAACTTTGGCAAGAGTAGTAAGTATATTAAGTAAGATTAAATAAGTAAATTATTACATAAAGACCCAAAATGAAATCTAAGTTAAGAGGGTCTGCCCGGAAATTTAACCTGGATCACTCTGCCCGAACCATTGAGTCACGGGTAGATATGAAGTGCGTGTGCCGATGCGTTTTTAATTCTAACACGTTTAAATACTTACACTAAAAAGCACTGCTTAATTATACGCTATTTGTTATAAAGCTTATATCTAATCACGGAGCTAATCTTATACAATTTTTATACAAAGGTCAGTCCTATATAATTTAACATATGTTTATGGAATCTACTATAGTGTGGGTATCCTACTCCCGGCGACATTGACCTATGTCCCCTACCACGAGATAACGAGAGAGATTTCGATATGAATTTTAAATTACTTATTGGAATTAATTAGAAATTGGAGACGTCGCAACGGTCTTTCTCCTGTTCTGCTAACTACAGTACACACATGCTGAACCTGTCGCGCCATGGGCTGTGGAAAGAATTATCCGGGTCTCAAGAATGTATTTTTTGCCCGGGTGGTGCCTCAGGTGGTCAATACCCCCAGGAATATTAATAATATTGCTTAATGACAACATAACATTAATAAATAAGTTGCAATATTGTATATATTAGTAAGAATACCAGCTCCACTGTATAGTGGGCGGTGCGGCTTCGCCGTCACCGTCTAGTCACCGTCAAGCACAGGGGTTCGGCTGTATGAGCTCTCGCAGCAGCGGTCGTCCACATGTGGCCCTTGGTCGGCCCTGGCGTCACGATTTCTTCAAGTATTTTCACTGGGATGTAGCGCGCCACTCCGTAGTAACGAGCGAAACAAAACATAATAATAATAATTATAGTAGTAGTATAGTATCAAAAAGTAGCGCAGATTTAGCCAAATCATTAGTACTCCTTTGTTAAGTGTTTTAAATCAGAAGACACAGAAGTTACAGAAAGTCTAAGACTCAGAACTCAGAACATTTATTTGCACAGAATATGTATACGTTAAAATGATAACATTTTATATGTCCCTTATTCTACTAACAATACTTTAACATGCAAATATTTATAACGTAGTCAATAATAATTAATAATAATCAAATTCATAAAAAAGCCTAAAATATTTCTTGTGACAAATATTTATTTATATTATATAATTGTTGAATAGTAAATATTACTTTAATTTAAATTTAAATTAATTTATAGGTTGGTTCTTAATGTCATCAAGAAAATCCCCCTTGATCACGCCATTACGCGTGAACGGGTGGATAAAAACCAATAAACGATTTTTATGAAAGTAAAAATTAAGAAAATTGCGCGGAAATTGAAAAAAATTAAGAATACTCAACCACCTGACAACTTTTCTATAAATTTTCTAATGTAACTTTAGAACTTTTGATAATATTAACTTTTTTAACTCAACGAAATATTTTTTTATTAATTATACCATTCCAATTCAATATTCATAGTTAAAGACAGGAAAACGTCTATCGGGTCAACTAGTTGTTACATTTCACCACGCATTCCGTATGCACTACGCCGCAGCAAGGAAGTACGCGGCGGTTTACCTAACACTAGGCGTTGTCCTCGTCTGATATTTGTTTAAAATACACTTTTGCTGTCTTAAACAGCAGTCTTCTATAAGGAACACATGGTAAGGGCATACCTGTAGAATATTAGCCTACAAACAGGTTTACCGAGGACTAGCGCACGTATTAGGATAACGATGTCTATGGTCGTGACCAGAAGTGGGTATGTCATTTCTGATTAGCTGAACTGAATCCGTTATAAAGATACCCAATGAGTTGCCATCACCTCATTTAAAATTAAGGTAGTTTGTTTTGTTCTATTGATATAATACGAGTCTAAAATATAATTTAACATATTATCTAAAAATATTGTTTCCTAATTAGTTAACTTTTGACGGGAGCAACCGATTTTGATGATTCTTTAAGCCGTGCAGTAGGGTGAATGACCTGTATAACTGTTCTTTTTAAAAAAAACGAGTGCTGGGAGTTTTTTTCCGCCGACTATTTTCTTCCGGTCTACTCTGGCCTGAGACAGGCGCTTAAAGCCGATGATTAAACATTAAACATATATGATGGTGCTG
>DWJG01000010.1:0-14601 GCA_018248795.1 Ectomis octomaculata | reverse complement strand
GGTATTTTTTTATTTGTGTAAGTAATTTTCTATACAGGTTTACAGGCATAGTTTTATTCGCTTTAGTATTTATTTTTACTACGTTCACTAATTTCAGCAATAAATACGTTCTGATGCAATGATATTTCACTGTTCATTTTTTAATAAAGCCGCATTGCGTCTAAATCATTTATGATTACTAAAATTCTATAGATAACGATCACTGATAAATGCAAAACAAGTGTCAATTGTACTGCAGAAAATGTTGAATATTTAAATAAGTAGTATTTAAAGTCGCCAGCATCAGGCCTTTAAACCAACCTGAACTTAGTGCCTCGAGTAAAAGTAGCCGAGATAATCTACTACAAGATTTGTGCCCTGACTAGGTTGGCTATTTCCACCCTACTACCAAAACGGCGCAACTAACGCGTGTGGTTTGTCAAAATTGAACTTTACGGATTTTCGTTTACAGTTTAGTTTTAAAAGAACACAATATACGTTAGAATGTTTTGCCTATATGATACGGTTACTGGTCCATAGTACTTGGGCGGCAGGTGTTTCGGGCCTTGCCTCCTCCCACTGCGCCGGCGCCGTCTCACGATCTGTATAGAGATCATTGATCTGGTCGAGATTTACTTAAGAACCAAAGACACTTCGGGCTATGAATATTTAAGGATTAAGTATTTTTTTGTTACTATCTTATGTTATTAATGTAGCGAAAAGGCACTCCACCTTAATTTTGTAGCATATTGATTTATTGTTTGCAAATCAAAATAAAACAGACCGATAAGATACTCGTATCAAAGATGAACTAAAAATATATTTTACTTTGTGTACGAACTCGTCGTACTGTGTACATTTTAATTGATCCTGGAACGGTACCGTTAGCTAATTCAAAAACATGATTTTTTACTTAGACGAATCAACGAGAAATAAAATACGTACGTAATAAATTATAAATTATAAAAATACATACATTTTTATAATTTATAATTTAGTGTCAGAATTCTATTTGAGATCAACCATAGATACATTAGTATCTTGTAAGACTAACTACTCTCTTTTCTCCTTACTAAACCAAATCAGTCAGATCAACACTCCTAGTCATAGCCTTAGGATGCCTACTTTAAGATAAATTGTCATCCTATTCTATCCTGTCTTTAACATAAAATCTATCTATCCATTCTGCTAGACAAAAGTCTCCTCTAAATGGTGTTCAACTTCTCTTATTCTCTTTGTATCCAGCGGTTTCCCACTGTCTTCTTTAGGTCATCACTCCACCTGCTCGAGCCCGAGTATCGTCTATACTCCTTTTATCTAAACATATAAAACAGACCCTGCTAAATAATAAAGCAAAGTTGGCATGATTATTATGAAATATCGATGCAATATCACGCCACAAAAAGCTCTGCCACCTTCATAACAATTAATAAAAAAAATCTGTTACTGTTATATACTTGTAGACAAAAAATCACTTCCAATTGTGCAATCCGATGGTATCAATCAAAGGATGGACTTTCTAAAGCTCTATTATTGTAATTAAATCGGCTACCGACGACCGCAGCGATGGAGCGATTAAGTCGTGACCAATAATTCGTTAACCGCCGTGACTAAAGCCCGTGAACGCACTGATAAGACTGATTCGATTGATTGTAATGTTACTGAAATATTATTTCTAGTTCTTATATTTCGTTTCTGTGACTTTATTATAATAGTTTTGTAATATTGAAAGAAAAAAGAAAGAAAGAAATTAATTTATTCACAATGAATACTACAAAAGTTTACAAAATAATTTAATAGTATCAAAAATCATAATAAATTTAATTATTTAAGTTTTACACGCGAATTTAAAGTCGTACACATTACGAAAGGGAAACTGCTCAGCATTATACTAGTCAATATTACGAACCTGCGCTGATCTTCCGCAGTGCCTGTTTGAAGAAGTCAAGTCAAGTCATGTTGATACTGGTCAAACATATTCAATAAAATTTTTCATCATCAACATATTGTCTCATTTCACGGCGACGGCGCATAATTGTACAGTAGTAGTGTGAATAACTTTTATAACTGTTCTTTTTAAAAGAGTCCTGAGAGTTTTTTCTGCAGCCATTTTTGTTTCGGTCTACTTTGGCCTAAGAGAGACGCGCAAACATATTAAACATATAATCATGATGATGCTGTACTATGAAGTTCATTGAGTGTATCGATACACCTTCTATACCGTTTATGACTAAAGCTTTTTGATTTTTTTGAATTTACCTACAAGAATTTAGTATATAACCTGTCCTTTGATAGTAATCGTCTTCTTCTTTTTGAACTCGGTTAGAAACGGATTTTTAAAAAACCAGCTTTATGCCTTGAAGACATCACAGCTCACGATGGTGAGAATTTGAGGCAGGTGGCAAGGTCCGAAACAAGTCGCAATCAATTACAGTACGAAACTTATATTGTATAAAATATGAAAGCTTTATGGAAAAAAAATTCTTGCCGGTAATCATATTATATTATTATATTTAGTATATAAAATCTTGCAGGGCATAAAAACAGCGAGTTTGAGGCTCTCCAAACAATGAAATGAAATATTTATTTATTGCACAAATAAGTTAATTTACCAAATGCAACAAAATTTGAGACCTTGGCGGTATTGCAATATTATTACGTGTATTGTTTGTGGTGTGTGGAACAGTTTTTATTCTGACGCATTATTTTACATTGCCACCAATGTCTAATATGTTGGTAGTATATTTTATTTATACTTAGCAATAATTGTGATTATTCAATAGATTAAAGAGCAAAAGCTCTGTAGCCACAAAAAGCACAAAAGACTTCATTCGAATCAATGTTCAACCGGCTATCTCTATCAAATTAGTTTCTTTATCTGCGCCAGCTACAAAGTTGTTACTTGACGGCTTACGAGTAGGGTGGCCAAGTATTTACCGCTTAGTGGATGCTTGTGTACGTATATTATTTGATTTAACGGGAATATCACAGATGTGATTTTTTTACAAAAATAATTAGATCTAGAATATATATGTTTAAAATATGGTAGTCTTGTAGGAGTTGTGTATCAAATTATGAAACATTATTTCAACTAAGGATTTGTCTCTTTTTTTCTATCTTATCTTTTTTTTTCTTCTTTTCATGCCGCCTTTGCTGGTCTTTTTTTATTTAGTGGTTGAGTGGTAGAGAATGCTTTAATAGCATTAAGTCCGCCTTTGTACCAAATAGGTATATGAAGTTCAAATAAATAAATAAAGGGTAAAGTAGGCATCAGGTCCAGGTCTAGTTCCTACGAGTACTCACCGATCATGCTGTTATGTGATATCACTGAGTTACCTTATTTATTGGCGGTTAGAAACTAATATTACATCAAAATTGTACAGTCCTATACTAGGTATATTAGGATATACACTTGTGATATCCCGGAAATAGAAAATAATATTTTTGCAAAGGTTTTAACTGAATGGTGTCAGTGAGACTAAAGGAACACTGTGTGTATACCTTAATTTATAAGAACGAGAAGTGTTATGTCAATGGATGCAATATTCAATATTATGATTTATTAGTAGTAGTTAAGTTAAAAATAAATTAATTATTTGTCTCATATAGATTGTAATCAAAATAAAGTATTTATGGTACGTTATGCTAAACAAAAAAATGCCTGTAAAACTGTAGCGAAGCGGCAATATCTAGTTAAATAATAAAATGTCTCCAAACCTACTGGATCGCATATAGGGCCTTGCGCAAAAACATTTCACATATCTTCGTAAATTAAATTGGAGCCCCTACCACTTTAACTCGACTCATTCGACTACGGAATTGCCTGCGTAGCGCCCTCAATTGAACAGCGTACGCGTTGTCGTGAATAACAATGAGAATTTGTATAAAAAACCCGAATATTTCCTGCTAAGAAGTCATCTTCTAGAATCTTGTTAGAAGTTTGATAAAAAACGTTTATGGAGAGGCCTTTCTGTTTGTTATGAAAATCGATTTTGATTGCCTTAAGGACAAAGATATTAAGGAATTTATAATATATAAGGGTATGGAGGTTTTAAGGGTTTCTCTGACAGTAATTACGTATGTAAACTAAATGTTCTTTAGCTTGGTGCAAACTACATTGCTATAAGCACCAACGTTCTGTCCATATATTGGGTATGAGATACAGAGAATCAGGGTTCGAATACAGCTTCGATTTTTGAAGTAATATACGTCTTATAAATCATCATTATGTTTTTAATTAGGAAAAAGAAATATTGAAATGTTACTGCGAGACTAATATACCAATCTGCAGCCTAACGCAGTGGTCCAGCGAGTAAATCTTTATGAGTCCGATAGGGAAACCTTTGTTCTTCTCGTTGTTGTTCTTCGTTCTCTTCGTTGTAATGATATCTTCATTCGTAAATATCGATAAACAATTAATATATCCTGATGATGTTCAGTTTTGGGGCAACGCACGTTTGTGGAAGAGAAATAACAATTTAGCTATCAGCCTTTCAAGGACCATTGCTGAATAAGGTCTCCTCTAAATGGAGCTCTGACGGGTTCTGTGCGTTTTCAATCAAAGGTATACCATTGTCTTCTTAAGTGACTAACAGACGAGCAGTTACCTTTCAGCGGGCAACCTGTGCTCCTTATGTCTAGACGTGGTCCAGCACCTTTCGTTGGCCACGATCGTCGGTCCTCCGGACTATGTGTCGGACCCATTGCCACTTCAGATATGCATAAACGCTGATGTTTGTGAAGTAATTTTGATATTTATACACATAAATTTCCACAAAGTATATCTACTACTATATACTATATCCAAGTACTATCTAATATCTAATGCCTTCTTTGTACATTGAGAGTAATTAACAAAATTTCGTTGTGTAGTTAGTTTATTTTTCCGCATGATGAATCATTAATGAAACGTCATTACAACATATGAATTTCAAATAATATCTATTTATTAATTTTGCTTTGCCTACACTAGAACCAATTAACAAATAATTACATATCTATGAAGTGATGTATTTGTTTATTAATTGGATACAAAATTACATTAATAATGAACGAACTAGAAATAATGAGGAGTATTAATTAAATAATGATATCAAATATTTTAGTTTCATGAATCATTTTTGAGGTTCCGTACACAAAAGGGTGCCAATGATAATTCGAAAGGCGCAGTGGTGAATAGATCTATCTGACTTTCAGAAATGGCGGTTCCAAGTTCCATTCCTGAATAACAGAAATTTGAATGATGAATTTGGATTTCTGTTTCTTGGTCAGAGTGTTTGTATAATTCTCTTATTTGTGTCTCAGTTCTCGGTTCTTGGAGACTAGCTCGTTTTGTGTACAATCATCCTTTTAGGTACTATTTTTAAGAAAATTTATTCCAAGATAAAATTTTGTTTTTCATAAAAAATTTATTTCATAACGTGGCGTTAATATATAAATAAGATATTGCACAAAACATATATTGTATCGGTAATATTAATACCTCAAAGATCACATCTTATTCACAAAGCTCTAAAACCCGATTCAAACCAGAAACCTAAACTCAAGACTAGACCCGATTTTAATAAATATAACTAAAATAATAACTCTTCCACGTGTTCTGTACCTTATTTATGTTCTAAGAATCTGAATCCTTCGGGACCGAGTTTACGAGCGGGATGACTGATCCCGATCGACACGCGATAGTTGCGGACCAAGGGTTGACTCTTAATGAGGGACCGAGGGATCGTGGAATCCAGGGAAGCTTTTTAAGGGTTAATACTGTAGGTATATTACTGGGTTTATCTCAGGAAGATACTAAATTTTGTTGCTAGTTTTGAAAGAACTGAATAAAGTATTTTAGTTAAGTTATTCCTTAAGACAGGGTGTCGACGCCGTATACACCACACAACCAACGCAACCACCCCAGTCCTTAGGTGTAGCGACACATTTGTGACCAACCTGTGACATGAGCAGCAGAAGCAGTTGGACACTAATGTTTACTACCATGGATTATCATATTAACTGGATGAATTAATACTAACTGTCCCCAATAAACCACTAAAAAATATTAACCTACTAATATCACCTTTACATCCACGAGTACTACTTAAAATCCATTAGAATCCTTTCAATAAAATCCCTTAAAATAGTCCCTTTTGAGGTTTGTCACAGATGTCACGGTCGGCAGTGGCGACTTACTATCAGGCGGACTGCATGCTCGTTCATTACTTCACTAATATAAAAAAAGAAAATAAATTTATAAATAGAGCTATAAGCTAATGCTTCAAAACAGAATAACAGCACATTGGCCTCAATTTCCGCTCCTTTCTTCGAAAACAAAACACTTATCAGACTTTAAATATTCCATTGTTTTCTGTTAATTAATACTCTTTTATAATATTTGGGTCACTCAATACCACTATATAACTAATTGACTCACGCACTGATTGACTGAAATTGAGACAAGTACCGTCTGACCTATTAAAATTCACGTCCAAATCTACTACTTAAGTAGTCATAACTACTTTTGACTTGCTCACTGAATTATTTAAAGTTTCATAACGAGACCAAGAATATACTGCCAACGGTGCCAAAGTATTGTTTCGAATCACTGAAGCAACTAGCTTCCCGGAGACCAAAACTTTCGACACATTGTTCCAAAGGAAAAACATTTTATGAAGTCCACAAAATGTATCAGAAATAAACAACAAAGCAAAAGACAGCGTTCCGTGACAACGTTGCAAACAATGAAACTATTCAGTCATTGAAAGCAGATTCGGTAGGAAAGCATTTATCCGAAACTTCCATCGGCAGCCTTCGATAGACTTTAATTCGAGCAGTCGATGTCTTTCGCAGATCCCTCCAAGTAAATCAAGTGTGTCCAAAGTTCCCCTGGATTCTATAGCGATTTATTCGGTAGTTAGAAACCGTATCTCCGAACGCATCGCTGGAATCGCTTAATGAAACTTAAGAGAATACTTTCCCGGCAATCCAATATGGCGGCAGCCGAGTCCCGCGGATTTATTTCTCACTCGATAGGATCGCGATACGACGCTCTCACCACACGTAATTTAACTTCCTCAATGCGGATTTATTTCGGTATCAAAAAGAAATTATTTGGACTAGTCCCTGAAATATTGGAAGCTTGCTCCCCAGGGTTTGGTGCAGACTAGCCACTTTTAGTAAAATGCTTTGTTGATTTGACTGCACCGTGATTTTACATATTCTACGCGAGAAAATGTTCTCCTTATGTACCGCGGTTTGGCAAGTTTCAAGATCATTTGCAATTTTATGCAATTCTGAAATCGAAACGTTTATGTCTCAATTGCACGACTCCTCTTGGTATCTCCACTATGCAAAATATTTATCATGATAGAATAGTTGTACACGTATATATTTCATTGCCGACTCACATAGCAAAGAGGTTATCATACCAATCTGATATATGGAAGATTTTAAGTTTGACCTAAGAAATTAAATATTATATACATAATTTCTACAATTTGGTTGCGATCTAGAAAAACCTACGTCTGTTTCTTCACTACCATTGTGTGTATAACTACAAGTTACGAATATTGTAGTATATTTCTTATTTCTCTAAAGTAGCTAGTCTGTACTAGACAATAGAACGCTAAGGTATGTTATATATACCATGGATTTGTGACTGATCCTTTAAACTCCCCTCCCACTCGTTTCTTTTCCGTAACTAGCCATTGCGTCTTGTACGGGATCAGTTTTATTACCGAATTTATTTTTATCAGGTTCTTTTCTAAAGATAAGCTATTGGATTCCTTTAAAATAAATAAATAAGATCCTGTAAATATAATTGATTTTTCCCTGTTTTTCTATAATTTCAAACCAACATGTCTTAAGATAGTAATTTGAAAAAGTTCTACCATATTATTTTTGTGGTTTACAACAATGATGAGAGTTAAGTAGCATCATACTTATTATCTTTACGCTTCCTCGAGAAAGAACTTGTATAAGTTGGGGCGTGAATTAAAAAGTTTTTAGTGCGAAAGAATTCTCTGTTCCATTGCCATTATTCCGACTATAGTGTAACGCGGATTGCTTTTATAAACTCTGTCGCTTTAGTACTTAAAGAACTCCGTATTAAGTAAAATGTACATGATGTTAGCTTTTGTTCTGAATGTAGACTTGCTAGCAGTTTCATTTGTTGTTGTTAAGCTCAGTATATAGATTTAGGTATGGCTTTGTGTTGGTCAATTTCCTTTGTCGTAATGGAAGTTAAGCGTCGACCACAACGTACCATTCGGCTCAGACATTCCTCGTTCGGGTCCGTTCGTCTCTGCGTCGCGTTCCCGACGACTTTGATTAATCGGCCCATCGGCAGCCAAGAGAATTGGCTAATGAAATTACCCCGTGTATTCTGCTCCGCCGCTAACGATACCAAATCGATTTTCCAACAACACACGTTCGATTAGCTTCCAGTCCACCCATACATATCTCACTTGAACTTAATTAACAATGTAATACATGTTTCTTTTGCTTACAGCTCTTTTGAGTAATTATATGTATTTTAGGAACCTTCTATCATATGGCTCAAATACTTCTCATTCTGAGAAGAAATTCGAGCCCAGCAGTTTAACAGCAACAATTAATTGCTTGTGTGCTTGTGTACAATACACACATAGATGTAACTTACGTATTGTAGCTATTTCGAGCTCCAGTCTCCTATCACCAAATGTTATAACCACTACATCGTACTGTTCTCCTCAGAGCCTCAAAAACTCACAGTCGCTAGTTCCGACCTAGACACGAACACAAATGAAAACTTCGAATAAATATTCTTAAAGTACATTTATAAAGCAGCATCACAAAGAGCACCCACACACTTCTATTCCGTAAAATAAGTTTAAAAAATCGATTAACGTCTCCGCAATAAGTCCCGAACTTTTAAACCCGTCTCGCTCCAATTCCTCTGAAACCGCGCCAAAAGCACGTGAAAATAGCGATATCGTACTCGTACATTTAAGCAAATGTTTAACAGTAATATCCTTTATAAAATGTTATGTTAATATCGTTTATTTCATTTTATTGTAGTTGGCTACCGCCATTTAAAATTCAAGATCGAAATCTCTATTTGATATCACCGAAATTTTTCTTGACAAATATTCTTGTTAAGCGTTTCCTTTAACCAATTAGAATCTTATCATTGAGTTCAAATTGTCTCAGATTAAATTATTTGATCAATAAAATATTTAGGACTATATATCTCATGGAATCCTCACATAAAGCAATAATACATCGATATTTCAACGTCGGAAACAAACAAACTGCATCTACAAAACGACATATCGTCACGGGCGTTGCGAACAGCTTATCCGTATTCCATCGATCTGGCGTGTTTCACCAATTAATTCGGTCGTTTTCATTGGCACATAAATCTACACTTTACAACCTCGTGTAGTCGAAGCTTTACGAGTTACGATCCGCGAAATTCGCTTCCCTAAGTAGATGAATATCTGTTAAAACGCGAAGTGTATTTTTAAACGTTTGCTGTTGAACGCGGCACTCCATCATTCATGTATGCTGTTAACATTCCCGGGCAAAGCTGTATAGCGTTTAAGATTTAAAACTCTTTAGCGGGAACTTGGCTCGAGTATGTTTAAGCGAACTCCCGCCTGAGTTACAGGCGTTTCGTGAAATACTGAACTGTGAATTCTAACTACACTTATATGCATTTCTTACAATCCACCGCCATGAAATAAGAAAAAGCAGCTTATTGTGTTTGCTCAGAAATATTGAATTCACACTTGCTTGCTTCGCAATATTATAAATGTAAACTTATAAACCGTCATGTTTTATAAATGGTTTTCTTTCAAGTTACTCGCATTATTTTATGTATTTTGATAATGTTAAGTTAAGGAACAATGTTGTCATAAAATGGGTAGTAATCCTGATCAAAACTTGTGAAGAAATCTTCACTCTAAGTTATTTTCGAACTTTTGTTAGAACCGGGAGTTCAAACACGAAAAGTTTTGTGACACGTAGAGAATCGATAGAAACCTAATGATATCCATTTACGACGAAAGGCTGTGAAAATATTACCTACGTACGTAATTCGGGGATATTTAGTGGAGTCGGGCAAAAGGCAATTTTCTATTTCTGACGGAAGTCGGAATTATCTGTAATCAATCGGACAAAAGAAGGGAATGAACGAAGTTATTTCTCTTGGAGTCGGCAATTTATCACTTGAATCATTTGTTTCGCGAGTTGTCAGCCAGCATTGTTTACTGGGCTGAAGAATGCTCAGATGGATATGATTAAAGAGCGGGGACGGAGTGTGTCGGTTGGTGCGAGGGTCTTAATGGCTTTGAGATGTCGCGGGCTTACCAGTCACACTTGAAGCAATCACAATCGTCTTTTGCTTGTTTTCGCTTTTCTTTTCTTTTATAAGTGACTCAGAAATACCCCTTGACATGTAACTAATTGCAATTTAGTCACAATACCATTTAAGGATTTTTTGCTATTTAAGAAGAGAACAATAACGTGTTCTAAGAAATATATTGAAAGTTGTCATAAAATGAAATGAAACAAATTTTATATCGTATAATTTAATTAAGTCTCGAAAAGCTTGCTTAAGGTTTCAGCAGTTTACGAAATGATACGTTTTAATTTAAACGCGTACGTGCCGCTAAAAGTTATTACTTAGTAGCATAAAGGAAATTTGTTAGGTATACGCGTTTTATGAACACTAAAGCAAGCGGGTAACGTTCTCGAAACATATTACTTATTCTCATAAAACATTTTAAAGGTATGAAACAAGGCTACAGCTGAGTAATATCATTTTCATGATGATCTAAATATTTCGGTTAGTAAATTTTATTACCTTTGCAATATTATTCAATACGTCTATATTTCTAAAGCGATATAATTTTAAGATACAGTAAAATAGTTGTAAATTATTTATGTTGAACACAAGAAAGCATTTGCAAATGTTGCACGTTTATTATTTTCTAAATTAAATAATCTGAAAACATTTTTATTTATTTATCAGTATCTTTAAAGCTGTACGTTGTTAAAGTATCATACGATAATAATATTTAGACACCAATTGTTTATTTCTAAGGACTAAAAGTTAGGTTAGGTAGTCGTACAAGGGAGAAACTTGGGCCCAAAATTATTCATGACCATTTCAAGAGGGTATTTAAAATCCCGTCCCATGGGGACAGAGAGGCGTTAACGACTGCTGAAAAGGGTTAAGCTACTTCCGTTTTGCGACATTGTCCTCTTCTGCCCCATCAACAAGGGAAGTGGGAAAACGCTCTGCATTAATCGTTGATATTGAACTCAAGTTGAAAAAGCGTTTTCGTTTTAACAAAAAGCTAAGTGCAGTCCATCGTTTACAAGTATTACTGAGTTAAGTACGTCGTAAGCTCTTAAGCTTATAATTTCCGTTTAAAGTTTAGCTCCAAGTAACTCTTTGTGTTCGTTTTCAAACTTTAACATTTTAGTCCAGTAATGTTATTACGACGTTAACGAATTAAAATAAATAAAAACATTATTTTATATAAAAGCAGTAATATGGACTTTCTGAATTCCGCTAAACTGAAGATTTAAAATTTCGATTTTTAATATTATTATAATCTGAATCTCGGAAACGGCTTCTATGATTTGATATATTGATATGAGGACTTTTGGGGCGGTAAATCAATCGCTGTTTACAGCGTTATTGGATTCTATTTATAGCTAACTGCTTTTCCGATACAGAAACACTAAAGCTACTTCAGTATAAAGTATTGATAACCATCAAGAATTTGATTACTACAAACACTATCATCCGATCGAAGCTCAGTCACCAGTTATTATAACATTGTTAACTGTAAACAAGGCGGTGATGAAACCACACATATTTACAACAAAAAAATTAGCAGTGTCTTCTTAAGGATTAGAATTCTTCTACTCCACGACTACACCTAAATGTAGACTTACCGTCATTTCTTTTAATAAAAAAACGGTTTACTGATTGGAAGTATTCCACTTTTATGACACTTACGTAGCTTAATCATTTTACCGTGCTCGTTAAATATTAAACGTCAATATACTGAAATGTTTCGATAGTAATCAGCATGTCTGTTTAATTGATGTTATTATTTCCCGTTTTCACTTGGAATTATTAATGAAATTGAAACTTATTTTATTAGCTTACACTACCCTTATTAAGCGCAGTATGAATAATGAAGCTTGCCACGTATTTATAAAGCGTAATTTTATGCAAAATCAGTTTATGTTTGCAGTAATTTACGTGGAAATGCAGAATGTTTTGATGTTTCATCACAACTTTACCGAGAACTTGTTACATAAATAGTGGAATATACACGCTATTGTAGCAACAGTTTATCAACGTAACCTTTGATTTTGTTTTAATTTTCTCTCGTTCTCTTTACTATTTACCCAAGATCTGTAATTTATCCCTTAAAAATATCTGACTAGATCGTGTTTGTATAATACTTCTGCTCAGGACAAATAAATTGCAAATCGCTTTTATTTAAATTTGATAATAGTTATAAAACGAAATATTATCAGTTTATATTGCACTGGCGCAATGCGCTTTCCCGAATACAGTCGTAAAAATACATCACAAAAACAGAAATGCATTTAAATAATTCAGCACTACGCAAATAAAACAAGCATATAAGCTTGCAAACACAGAAGTCACGGGCAGAGCTCATAAATCATCGCATCTAGGGGATATTCACTGAATACGTGCGTCCGTGAAAATGAATATTATTCTGGTTTATTGTCCTGTAACGCGAATGTATTCGACGGAAAACACATCCATAATGCAAGCGCTTAAAGTCGAGAACGTGGGACAACAGCATAGCATCGCTCGTGCATTCCTAAAGGCCGATAGAGCACTTGATTCTTTTTGCTCGCGATCACGACACCGGTAACGACTTCCTCGCAAACGTGCCTCGAAATGCAACGATTCTGAAACATGCGCGAATAACCCTCCGTGTCGCTTAGTCACACCCTTCCTTTGTCATTTGCAAAGATACGAGCAAAACGCACGACGATTGTTCCAATACAAACGGAAATATTGCCGCTCCGGTGAAAAATGAATATTTTTCCAGGCTAGCGTCCCTGTGTTGGCCCCCGAGAATTGTGACTCGATAAAAAACGCAATTTGCCGATGAGAATTCTAGAACGATCGCTCGGAAAATTCTCAACTATCGGACTTGGACGGACGTCCGTAAAGTCGTTTAGTGCCGACTGTCCGCTGACGTTTTTCCGTGAAAAATTACTGACGGAACGAAGGCAATCCGACCGGTGCCTTTGGTCCAGTTTCAGTGGAGTCACGGCACGACCTGGCGATTTCCTCACCGCTGTTCAATTTACCGGAACGCATCTGCCGTCTAAATAGCTCGGTCCGTGCCGACTCCAAGCGGCAGGCTCCTAATAAACGGCCAACATAAAGCGAGATGTCACCTACATCCGTTCAATTTAAAAATAAGATAAACGTGCCGCACCTGCGCCACGCCACGCTGAATACGGCGTTCAAAAAGTACGAGTTAGTTTGATCAAAGAATAATTGTCGGGAGTGGTCTACAATTGGAGCGGTTTTATTATGCGCGAGCGGAGGGCGAGCAATTTGGTGGTCTGACCGCAAGAGCTGTGCATGTTTATTAGAGACATGGACCTCGCCGGGTCTCCGATTTGCATAACGGTCTCTGTCGTAATTAGAAACCATCTCGGACGTCCCTCCTTTGTCCCGTCAAGACTGAGGGGTGACGTCAAACACCTTCTATTTACCCGCTCAGAGGCTAAGCTGTATAATCCGAATTAGTACAAAACGTGCAACGTTCCTGTTAAGCGGTGTACGATGGACGGCCGAGTGTAATTGCATTTAGTTGAATGCCAGCGACGATAAATTGTGTACGTACGTTGTTCATTTTATACTGGTTGTTCTCCGCCTCCGAATTGGGTTCACGTAGAATTCGAGTAAATTGTCTACATGTATACAAATGTAAAATTGAAGCGTGTTTGTGGATTCGTGAAGATTTTCTAAATATAGCGTTTATTTAAAAAAATAATGAAAATAGCAAATCTAGAGAGGAGTGATCAACGCAATCGCAATAACATGATAAGCATTTCCTAAAAAAAACTACACTTTATCCCTGACTTAAACACATTATCGTCATTATTGTCACACTGCTAGGTGGCTCGGCAGGGTCTACCGCGCTGCGAATTAGTGAACTTCATACACTTAAGATTTTTAGTAAATCTCTCATGCGTGCAGGTTTTCTCATGATGTTTTCCTTTACCAAAAAGCTAGACAATTAATTTTATTATCTCTATATAGAGGAAGAATATTCGTGAGGAACGCATATGGTATTAGTATGTGTCAAGTCAAACCTGAAAAGTGTATCAAGGCAAATGCCTTTATACACTTATCACCAACAAGAAGCAACGCTTAACGCTGCTTTTAAGAGTAGTGTACAGAGTCAGTGTTGTTTCCAAAAGGATACCGAAGCTCGTCTTTAAATTACAAAATAATATTCTAGGTTCAAAATCCAGCCGCGCGTGGTCTTTCGATGCTTAGTATCACATACTTCTCGAAACCAGTGCAGACCCTCAAAAAAATTACAAACTTTATCTTGTATCAGAATCTACCAA